>JASAMV010005863.1:0-29399 GCA_030248065.1 Rhynchonema sp. JSB1_4
AGGAAGTATAAAAAGCATCACTGGGCTTCCATGACCATCATTTTTAAAAATCATGAAGGAAAAAAATGTAACAACATGAAAAAATTTGGAATAACAACATTCCATACGACCATGCTCAAAACTCACTCGGCAACCCCAAGTGCGCGGTTTGGCTGTTTTATCCAGGGGTTTATCCTCAAAATCGGCTGCGTGTGTCCGCAACCAAGCAATGGGCATCACAATATTGCCGCTATAAACTATGGTAATCGGCCAACGGCACGCTCTGCGCTTTAGGAAATTGGTATACACATACACATATCCATTTAGGGCTATTGCCTGCCATCGCTGTTTTGTAATCGTGCAGATTTCCAAAATTAGACCCTTTGAAATTCATAACTTTTGGTGTCAATTTGAGCTGAGTTTTAAACGAGCTCTATGTATGCTCAGAGATGTTTTGAGCGAACTTGTGCTTGCGCTGCATGACTGAATAATCCTGACTGTCTCACTGACGATGACCTTGTGCACCGCACGACCAATACAGAGCTCGCATTCTTTCAGAGAGTGCACAAATGGAAACTTGCGGATGCAATCGCAAAATCACAGCAACAAGAAGCAAGCAATTGTCTTGTAGTATGCGAGACGTCACGAAAACGCGCACGAAATGTGATAGCGATGTAAGCTCGGCGGGCTGAAGCTGAAACAAAAGAGAGGCGCGCGGGTACAAAAACAGCAGCCATCTTGTGGCTTTTGGCTAGCCGATGCGGAAAACGGCTCATGCAGAAGAGCACTGGCCTTCTTGGAGTGGTATCTAAGAGGGTAAAAATGGTGAATGCCACGATGAAAAAAGCATTTTCAACTTTTTTTGCATGAAACGTGCTTGTAAACAGCTGTTTCTCACCAAGTTTGGCTGAGAGTAATTTACGCAGGTATACAGTATTTTTATGTGCCCCTGTGTGACCTCGGTCGAGGCAAGTTGCGCTCTTCTGCTTCAAAAAACTGCACAAGTACACATAGTCGTACTACATTATACCGATACCACAGGCTCAAAAAGTATTGAGATGAAATATGCCCCGTCTATGTGGCTTCAGAAATTACTTTTCGCAGGCATAAATATGACAGAGTCAGTCAAGCAAAAAAAAGAAAAATATATAAATTCGTTTTTTATTCCTTGTTTTACCCAGGCGAGAGAAATTGTGCGAAATCCCTATGGTGCTTAGGTTTCTTGGGTATAGAATAGTGTGTGAGACCTGAAATTGCAATATGCAGCACATCGAAGAACTTGTACCGTATAACCTTGTTGAATTTAGTTGTCGAGCTACTTGCTGCATACGGGTTTGTGATTGGCTATATGCTCGCAGGCTAATCAGCCCGCTTGAGCAACAAGTGCACTCTTGCAATTTGGGTACTTCGTTTCAAATGGAACACAGTGGCATTTCATAAACTTGCACCCAATAACATGAAACATCAGCCAGCCAGCCACAAATCCCAACAGAGTTGAGCGGGTCGCGAAAAGGGCTATCCTTGTGACCAATTGACACCTTGTAGCCAGAGTGAAGTGCGATCTCAAAATTCATTTTCTAAAATTGATTTAGACACGGATTATGCTCGCAGCGTGGCGTTCGAGCCACTTGCGGTTGGGGCGCTCGTGCATATTTGCATGTGGTGTATGTTCGGTCGTGAAAACAGCAACACTACAGGAATTTGATGAAACATCTACGGAATGTCTTAAACGTCAATTCGTTTCATTGTGAACCGAATCTTTGTCTTGAAAAAAGGCCAGATCCGGATTGGCAAAGCTGATCCAATATCATTGTACCATCAAAGACGAGCTGTGCAGTGCTATGTGTTCCTCTCCCCAAGTAGCATAACAGCCACTTTGTAAGGAAAATACAGCGGCCGCGTGATTCCGACAGACAAACCGTCGAGCATGCTGTATAAAGCGAACATGGCCGCCTAATTGGCTTTATTACAAGATTACACCCTGCACATTTTTGGTATGCCCTCCTGAATTGTGTGCGTGGTGCGGTGCAAGTGTGGGACCATGGACCACGATAATGTACACTGCCCAGCAGAAATAAAGAGCATGAATTATCGCCTCTGCTGCGGGTTTCGAACACCCGATTTCGTAGAGGTGCCATCCAGAAGGCGGTAACAGTCTCGGGCGGCTAATAATAGTGCTGCAACACAAGTCGCGTAAACAGCAAATAAAGTGCTGCGGGATTGTAATATTGACGCTCATCCCCAACTCTAGATTTTGAAATTGCTGCCTTCTTATGGTTTGCTTAGGAATTAGGAATAGAGCCAGCGAACGGCGAGTTTATCGACACGTCATCATGGACAAAACAGCGGGGGAAAACGACATCGTTTTGTGACGACTGATATCACCTGAAGCGTTTGGTTGCCCACACTTCCTTCATAGCTCTACTTAAATGGCCGCATAAAACAAGGAAAAAGACGGATTAATTCGGTTACTACAGCTGCATGCTCAAGCCAGGGTTGGGCAAAAAACGTTTTTTTCAAAAAATCGTTTTTTTTAAAAAACGGTTTTTGAAAAAAACGTTTTTTTTAAAAAGCCCAGATGACCAAAATATGAAACCAAAAAAATTGGAAAACGCTCATGTTGGGAAGAAAACGTGGTTAAATCAGGGTTGGGCAAAAAACGTTTTTTTTCAAAAATTCGTTTTTTTAAAAAAAACGTTTTTTTTAAAAAAAACGTTTTTTTTAAACGCCCGGATGACCAAAATATGCCCCCAAAAAAATTGGAAAACGCTCATGTTGGGAAGAAAACGTGGTTAAATGAAGTCATTCTATGTGTTCTGAGGCAAAATAAACAGGTTTCAACCCTTTTCTAGCGAGTTGCTAAGATCCCATATCAGACCCGCATCGTGGGACCAACTTTGGCCGGGGTCATCACTGAAAGTCAAACTCCGTATATCGGCGTATCTCGACAAAGTAAAAATTGGTAGAAAATTTTTTGAAAAAAATGGGACAAAAAATTGATTTTCCTTGATAATCAGGGTACTTTCCCTGAAAAATCAGGGAAAATCAAGGAAATTCAGGATTAAAAAAAACGAAAAACGACCCAGGCGTTTTTTTAAAAAAAAACGTCGTTTTTTAAGAAAAAACGCCGTCGTTTTTTTTTGCCCAACCCTGACTCAAGCATGCCTGCCGTGCACTAAAAGTTACCCAGCAAGCGCGCGACGACATGATCTTTCTGGTTCGTGTTCCATCAAGCTACAACTTGTGGAGAGAACAAGCTTATGCGTAATACAGCAACCATGATGTAAATTGATCACAATTTCGAGCCGTATGGTGGTTACGTACAATAGTTGAGCGCATAATGCATTTGGTAAAATGACCCCACCCCGCAGCCAACTCCGTCAACACGCATGCTTGTGTGTCAATCTTGCTTAGCGCGATTGAGACGGAAAAGTGCCATAAGACATGACCACAGATGCCAAAGTATGTGCAAGATGTATACCTTACCTATAGCTTAAAACTATCGGGACGCAACTTCAAATGTATAAGGTTCAACAGAGCACCCAACAATCTAAAAAAAGAAAGCCCAGAAGACGGCAATGAGTTTCCTTCCGCCATACACCAAATCATGACAACGTCACGGCGCATATCGCTGCATCACTCACAACAGCAGAAATGTTGCTTGAATGAATTGTTGTAACAAAATAGCTTTTTTGTTAGATTTTCCAAAAACACGTGCTAAGTACCTATACATATGCATACCAAAATATCAACGGAAAGATTTTTACTCCAATTATCCTGTCGACGTAGATTTACAGTACATTGTAACCCAGATTCTGACTGCCACACTTGAAGCCTCAAAAAGCGAGCACTATAATGTCACATTTTGTATAACTGAGAGGCTGGTACGGTAAACGCCTGAGGGTCCCAAGGGAGTCTCAGTGTCACCTTGCAATGAACATGTAAACGCACCTTTCGGTGTAAAACGGGACCAAAAAGCACACCGATTCATCTCACTCTAGAGCCAACTGGTGTAATTGCGTATTGCTTTTTGGGATTTGCAGCTCATGTCCATGTTATTGGAATAAATTGGGTACCGTCTTTGGCATGTCTCATTCGGTTCACAAAGGGTATCCAATAACTAGCGTCCCATTATGTCGTAAGCTTATTATTTCGACGGCTATCAAAATATGTATCGTACTGCGCTTGGATTTGGTTGTTTCTCGCCAGAGAACAGCAATTTGTAATGAAAGTGGTGTAATGGGATAATTTGCAAACGCGCGCACGCATGTTGTGTTGTTTTGGTCAAGAGCACGCCCACAAGAGGAGCTTTGTGTGACTGGAGTGCTATGAATGGGTTGGGAGAGAGGGTAAAACGGTGGAATCAGAGCAGCTCTCAGTCAGGCCTACACTTCTTGAGCTTGAGCACCCTCGTTTCAGAACAGCTTCCCAGCATTACCAGTACAATGTGGATAACACTGGATAATGATGTTTCAGTATACTACAGTGGATTAGCCTGAGACAGATGCGATTGACAATAAAAAATAACCGCGGTTAATCTGCGTCCTGTATAAGATCCAAACCACAGCGTCATCAAGCATCCAAAAAAGTTTAACGGCGAGCTTAGTTCACCAATTTTATTTTTGAAAATTTTGCAAAAAGATCAATATGCAAAGTAATATGGAAGGGCTGGCACTTGAGTGCGACCTTTGGCGCAAAACTACTAAAATATGCAGAATCACAGAGTTTCGGTCTGCGGTCATCTAATGGGCCTGCGCATATTCCGTGTCATGCCGGACCCCGCGACCTGCATTTGTCAAAGCTTATCTTTTCGCATAACCTAATTTCGGTCGCAAAAAACGACGGGTTGGGGTCTTGGGCTATACGCTTGCGTACCGAGCTATTCGCTAAGTGAATTTTCGCGCGCACATGAAGTCACACAGTCGCATACAGGCATGCAGGCACTTGGATATATAGTTTATTGCTACGAAGAACTGCTTATATCGTTAACATAGATTTGAAGATAAAAGGTAAACGTCGTGGAACAACCTGAAAAGAAACCGGCCCTTGATGCTCTCTGCAGGGTAGCTTGGTCTAAATTTAAGGGGTACTGGGCGATAGGTCAATTTCATCCAGTGCTTGTTCCATTTCTAGATAGTCGTTTTTATAGGTACAGTGCTTGTTCAAAATTCAGCGCCTATTCAACCGTATAAGTCTAAAGCAGTAGCTCACGAAAATTTTGACTTTTTTGTTCCCAGGACCACCAGAAGCCAGTGAAAAGGCGTGTGCGACTTGGCGCGCGAAGCGCGGGACTTTTTGACGCTTGAAGTGTTCGAGGGTGAAAATCTTGCGAATTGGGCGGTCCTTTTTCCATTTATGACTTCTCGGAGGGGTACTATACCCTCGTTGAGCTGCTGAAGGGGGTACATGTGCCCCAGGTACATCTCCCCTGTCAGTGGTTGGTTTTCTGATGTTTCATTTGGTCAGAGCTTGGAATCTTAGCAACATTGTAGAAACAAATGCATTATTTTTTACCCCTATGCTTTTGCAGTAGGTGTTGCATTACTTTCGTTGTTGCTGGCTGAGAGATCGAAGGTTTGTGTCGTGCTTAGATTCCACGTGGCCCAACCCTTCTAAGCGTCCGTCTTGATATGAGTGTTTTTCACTTCCTATCAGAATTGGTTGAGTGAAAACTCGTTTGCGACGCAAAATAAACATGCAGAGTCACAAAGACAGACAAATTTTAGTCAATCGCAACTAACACAGAGAGATCAACTACGCCGAAAAACCAGCCGGACACCGTATTTGTCGTGAAACATCAGGTAACACACGCACACGAATCAATCTTCAAAAATCACGGAAACTGAGCTGCAGAGCACAAAGAGATTGGAAACCATAAAAATGAATGGAATTAAATAAACATCAACGAATGCTAAAAAATTGGTGTAATTCTGAATTTGCCCCCTTATCCAGATTCAATCACAGTTGGTAAAAAAACACAACAGTTTATCCCAAAAACATTTGTACGCCTTACACATTATGGAGCCACAATAATAAATAAATAAATAAATGTTCCAAAAACATAAATATTTTAAATAAATAGCACAGATTTAAATGTAATGCGTTATTAAGGAATAAATACGGGGTTTGAACATGACATTTCATAGTCAATAATTGCTAATACAACTGACATAAAAATGATTGAAAATAGTTACAGTGACTTACCAAACACACTCATTTTTCTCCCCACATGTAAATATACAAGAGAGCACAACATTCAAATTTTATTTGCAAAACATAAAATCTAACGAAACATGCAGATCATTGAAATTTGATAAAGTCGAGATTCAGACGACTGCAGCTCGCCTTCACGCGGTGCTCTTGCGTGACCTGCAAATTCATCAGTCATGTTTGGATGTAGAAAATATCGAAACAATGGTCAGATATTGCAAATGCACATCTGTACATACATTGTATGTATGTAGATCCAAAGCAGGCCCGGCCGATTCAGGCCCGGCTGGAGCCTAAGGCTAAGCCTGTAAATGGGGCAAATATGCTGGGCCTGAATCGGCCGGGCCTGAAAAACTTTGCCTGAAAAGGTCGGGGCTGAACTTCCGGGTCTGAAAAGTCGCGGAATACAGGACATCATCCGTGCGAATTAACGAAAAAGACTGAAGAACAGTGGTCATAAACACGTCAATGAAGCAATATTGGTGGACCAGGTGTTTGGTGATGGTATACACACAACCGTTTGCTTATGCGCACTGCACCAATATTCAGACAGATTGTCCCACCTGGAATACAGTGCCGTGTCCGGGCACAATCCAATCGCAGATGCAGATCATCAAGTTCGAGTTCTGTCGTTGAATGCTGGCGTCCCACGCGCCCATCGGGTACGTCGAATAGTCGTCCTTCATGAAACTCTCCTCGTTCAGAATGAGGTCACCTGCAATCGGGAGTGATCAAGCGTTTGTCAATTCTGCAATTTTGAGCCCAATCAAATTTGAAGACAAGCGCTACTACTACGACTCAGATTGAGCTTTTGAGAAAACGGCAACTTTTGTTTGGCCAGGTCATATGATGTTGGTATTCTGCAGTGGACGGAGCACCATCTTCGACCAGCGTAAAAGTTGTTTTGGTGCATCAACAATGAACATGTTTTTCGCTCGTTTAGTATCGTGGTTTGCCCTGTCGCTTTTGAGCCCAAC
Organism: Rhynchonema sp. JSB1_4; assembly: GCA_030248065.1. NCBI lineage: Eukaryota > Metazoa > Nematoda > Chromadorea > Monhysterida > Xyalidae > Rhynchonema > Rhynchonema sp. JSB1_4. Next base: position 7,167 of record JASAMV010005863.1, read on the forward strand.
CCACCAACAATACAAATCGTTCCATATCCCTGCACACGACGTACGACCAAACTGATATCCTCTCGCGTGTGCCCCGGCGTTTTCCACAATTCCGTGTTTTGCGTCAGACGGCGGTAGGGACGCTGAAAAATTTTAATCTTGTTTTTTTCACCGAAAAAGAGGCTCCATTATTCTCGTTAAAGCAGTCGGCAGGCTGGATAACTAAATTAAATGAAGGTTAATGATATGCGTTCACCGGTTCACCATGTTGATAAGAAATCAGGAGATTGTTGATTTTATAAAATAAATGAAACATCAAAATCATTTTAAACAAACCGCGCTGCAATGACACCTTCCCGCGCCGCACGCATAACAATTTGACTACAAAGTCGAATAAATTGCCAAAAAGATATTTTGGAAATAATTTAGTGTCGGTAACAGAAGTTTCATCAGCAGTCAGCAGTATGGGAGATCTTGAAGTCAGAAACTCGTTTTTGCAGCAGTGCACTGTCAAAAAGATGGGTTTGAAATTTTTTAAGCGCCGCTCCAAGATCGGAGGTTCGGCAAGGTACAGTCTACATGATCAGGCAGCCTCGACAATAATTCTGGGTCAACATCGTTTTCTGTGACATGATCGGATTCCATTAGTTTCGCTCACTATCACGAATATCCGGAAGTTGATGGTAAAATTGAGGACCAAAATATCGCTGAAAATTACTGTATCGGCAGTCACCACAAAGAGGGTATATGTATGTACACCGACCGGGCTGAGCAACGTGCGCGACATTCGGTCTCGAGCCATCTCGATCGGTCCATAGAGCATCGGCTTGTTGCGGAAAAAGTTGAAGTTGGCGAAATGGTCGGGATGACCGTGCGTGAGTATGACGATGTCAATGTCGTCAATCGTCAGACGCTCACGCGCAAGGGCTGGAATGTGAAAAGGATGGGTGCACCACACACGCACGCACACTGAAGAGGCCTACATGAGCCACTTGGGACATCACAATTAAAAAATGGGTGCACTACATATGTACGATATGTACTTGATGAGAAGGTTTTGTGTTTTTAATGATTTTTATGTTGATTTGGTTGCTCTTGTTGATCATTGCTGTTGTGTACTGATGTCATGCACGTTTCGCGATTACTTTCCATTCCTAGTTTTTGCGATCGCAGAAAATGGATTTGTGAAATCGTTTCCTCACACACAATTCTCGGTCACGTCAAGTCTTTATGAATACAGACGCTAAAATAAATAACCGTGCACTGACTCGGAGTCACTACAATAATAAAGTTCTTATAGATCCAGTACAGTATGCACAGCATTCTGGAAAATCATAAAAATGTATATTAACATTATCTTTTCCAATTTTATACATTTTACACCAGCGAATTCAGTTCATAGGCCTTGTTATCGAACTGTTCCGAGCCATTCGGGGGGTAGTGCTCCCGTCTCAAATGCAGGTCCATGGCCGGCCCCGCCCGTCCTCTTTGATTGTGATTGGGATCCTTCTGTCTTCTCGTGTCCACCGCATAACAATCGGACAATAACTGAGTCTGCAGCCCGTTGGTGACCAGTCGCTCGTCAGTCATATTGTCCAGCTGGAGCTGCTGCACTGACGATGTCTTGACACTGGCTGCACCATTCGGCTGTTCAATTGCTTTGAGCGGTACAGCTGATGATTCGCGCTCAAATCGATTCTGTAATTCCCTTGCGCGAACATAACGATAGGAATCGAATAGGACTAGCATAAACCACAGTTGAGCGAGTGTGAATAGGAACAGACAGATGATCAGGATCGTTCCGATCAATTTCACGGCGGATTTGGCCGCGTGAACGTTCATATTCTGTGCGTGAATCACGAGATTGACCAATATGGGGCTGGAATTAAATACCATATATCCCATTCCGAACATACAGCCGATACTGAGCAGAATTGTGAACGATTTCAACACCAGTTTCGGTATGAGCCACAGAGATCGTTCGGCCCAGAGTCCAAACCACGCGAATAGTATGACGGCCACTGACAGGACGAACAGAAGTGTGCTTGCAATGAACCACCCTGTAGCAACCGGGTTACTCTGCAGCTCCGAATACAGCTCGATGCCTTTGATACAGGGTAGTGCGATAAGTATGAGGTCGCCGGCGCAGATTATAGCAGCGGCCGTGCGCAGATGCGCGCATTTGCAGAAACATCGGTACTTTTGCGCCCAGGTCTCGTCCACATGAAACGAGGTCTCATCGCTCAACGATGTTGAAACATCAGCCATTTTCAGCAGCAGGTACCAGTCGATAGTGAGGTTGTGTGAGAGGAGCACATGGGAATGCTTCGATGCTAACAGCCAACTTAGCATTGGCATGACATTTGGCAGCAAATACCGTAATGTGGGTCTGAATCTTTGATGAATAACGTTAAGTCAGGTTTTTCTCGAAACTGTTTATTTTTATACTGTGTAAAACAATTGGGAGGCGCAATTCTTTTTCGTTTTCGGCTTTGTCTGATTGCGAATTGAATATCCGGTCGCGACTTTACGACAATATGCTCTTGCAGTCGTTTTTTTCGTGTATCTGGAAATTTGTGCACAATCGTGAGCATGAAATGTGCCTGTTGCTCAGTGACTGACGAACAAAAAACGAGCAGAGTCAGTGTGCATGAGAGCATTTTAGCGCTGAAGCCGTAAACATTATAGGCGTCAGCGAAAAAAATGCTTAAATGCACGTTAGGAAGAAGATGGTTACGGCAAAACAGAAGCTCAATAACAGTCAAAATTGGTCAAAGTGGCGCGGTATTTATTGTGGGATGGTTAAGTCACATGGCCACATTTTGACGACTTTCGGTCCCGGCGATTCGGGCCTGGACAAGCCAGCCCAGCTGGGGCCCGATTCTAAGAATGAGTAACTGTCGCATCAAAATCAGTCGGACCCGAATTCACGGGCCCAGATTGGACGGGCATGAAACGTCATGGATTACAATACCTATACTTGGTGCTATTCTGAGTGATCCATTGCTAAAACTGAAACGCCAAATCTATGGTGAAACGTTCGGTGTTCAGTTTTAGAGGCCGCTGGCTTTTTGAACACCCAGCTCGCATACTCTATCAGTCATAAAAGCGTTCCGTTTGCAAAAAAATACCGCCAAAGCTGTCGAAATTCCACTGCTGTTTTTTTTCGAACACAGACGAAAACCAATGGCTTACAGATGCCGCACCATGGCCTCATGGGATTTGAGTTGATGCACTGGAGGAACCGGGAACGCTTACATGGAATAATGAACTGGAAACAGCACAGGGTTTGTACTCCAGTTCGGTATACGTATATCTATACAGTACACAGCAGGGTTGTTTCAAAAAAAAAAAGTGGTCAATTAAAAAATTTTTTTTTAAAAAAAAAAATTTTTTTTTTTGAAACTCAGATTTTGCTTTTTTTTTAATAAAAAAAAGTTGCCCAAAATGGGCTAAAATGTCCAAAAATGGCCTTTTTCGAGGCAAAAAATTGGCACTTTTTTTCTGTGGACGAGACAATTTTTCCAAAATCGCGCCTGCGGCGCCCTGTATTGTCCCCAAATCCGTACAGGGATGCGCGGGGCTGGTCTTTTATAGTGATGTGGCACCGATAATGTACTACTACATGCTATTACACATGTATATATGCAGGTCTGGTGCAAAACCGGGCGCGCAAAGTCGATCTGACGCGCAAGACTTGGGCTGTAATCGATATTTTGATGGTCGTATATCAGATATACGGCATTAGATGCATTAAAATACGTTGTACGGCATGCTACAATACATCAGAGTAACATCGTTAGTGAACATCAACCTCAGACTGGTCGGAGACCATGGAATCTGCACAATACTACCGGGTGTCACCACACAAGTTCGGTCTGAGGCGAAAATTTTTCAATTTTTGAAAATTATGTTGTATCGATTTCACTTATCCTGAAACGTCGTTTGCAACACTTTTTCTAATAAAAAAATTTTTCGTCAAAAAAAAAATCAAAAAAAAAATTTTTTTTTTAAAAAAAAAAAGCTCGTTAATAAAAAAATTTTTTTTTTCAACCCTGGTACACAGTTTAGCAAATTCCGGGGGAAAACAATTCCAATTTTAAAAAACCAGGTTACCATAATTTCGTATTGAGCGTGCGAGCCTAAATTTTGTCATCCCAAGGCTACACGCCAACAGGTTCCGTATCTTTATGGGCCAGTGAACCTTTTGGGCCACAGTACTTTTTGGGCCATGTGACCTTTTGGGCCAGGTACTTTTTGGGCCACATAAGGTTTCGGACCAGGAACCTTTTGGGCCACGTACCTTTTGGGCCAGGTACCTTTTGGGCCAGGTACTCTTTGGGCCACATGTGCATGGCGTACTTTTTGGGCCACGTACCTTTTGGGCCAGGTACGTTTTGGGCCAGGTACTTTTTGGGCCACATGTGTATGGTGTACCTCTTGGGCCAGGTACCTTTTGGGCCAGGTACTTTTTGGGCCACGTGTGTATGGTGTTCTGGTCATTTCAATCCAAATTTCTTTACGCAACTGGTATGTATGTACGTAGATGCTTCGTGATAAACAAGTTGCATCGGTCATTGCTAACACGCCGTTCACAAATACCGTATCGAGTCGCATCGATAAACTAAACATGCACGGAAACTTGCCATGGCAGCAAGAAACCCATGTTGAAGTGTTTTCAACAAGTTGCTGTGTACTGAGCATCAATGGGTTTTGATCAGTCATGTAATGTTTCGGTACACATACAGTACTTCAATCATTATGCGCTATGCTTCACAAAAAAATATATTGGTGTCATTTGTTCCTCAATACTTCTGATTGATTTCAACAAATAAAATTTGATGCTAGTTTGGTTGCAGAACAGATATGCCTGTACGAACACAGGGGTAACCCCCAGCCCCCCCCCCCCCCCCGCCAGCTCCAACACTGGAACACAGACAGCAACTTGTTGAAAACACATAGCATCTTTATAACTGTTGCATAAAAAATGTGGATTGAAATCACCATGTGACCCAAAAATTACACCATCATGTAGATGTGGCCCAAAAAGAACCTGGCCCAAAAGGTACCTGGCCCAAAAAGTACACCATACACATGTGGCCCATAAAGAACCTGGCCCAAAAAGTACACCATACACATGTGGCCCAAAAAGTACCTGGCCCAAAAGGTGCCTGGCCCAAAAGGTACCTGGCCCAAAAAGTACGCCATGCACATGTGGCCCAAAAAGTACCTGGCCCAAAAGGTACGTGGCCCAAAAGGTACGTGGCCCAAAAGGTTCCTGGTCCGAAACCTCATGTGGCCCAAAAAGTACCTGGCCCAAAATGTCACATGGTCCAAAAAGTTCTGTGGCCCAAAAAGTTCACTGGCCCATAAAGATACGGAACCCGCCAACATAAAAACACGAAGAGTCCTCGAAAAAACCACGTATTCCCATTCGCAAGACGGAAGAAGAGAAACGTGTAGAAGTTGTTATTGGTAAAATAGAATAAGAGTGTTTCTTGGGTAATAATTTTTCGACAACCGGTCGGCGCCACAGGGGAAATTTGCATTTCCTTACGAATGAGCAAATGTGGTAAATTAGCTGGCACCCGGAAGACATCCTTTGGACAACAGACAGAGGCAAAAAAATATGTAAAACAAGTGTGGGCGAAGGCAGCATTTCACGGTGCTTCATGATGATTCATGCCTTTTTGCGCAAAGATGGATGACAAATTACGCGAAAACTTATCTCGACATTTTGCAGGAGTGCTGTAGGACCCGTCGCTTCTACCCCCATCCGTCCCTTATCAGAAAATGAGAGACAAGCCTCAAATGGAGATCAGAGAAAGAACATCGCAAGTACTATTACGTCCATTTTCACAAACCGCCGGGGACCTGGTCTTGGCCATCCAGAAGTGCGTTTTCAGCGATAAGCCATGTATGACAACAATAACTTATTTGGACAAAGCCGGAAGATGTCTAAAGGACATGCGCGGCCAAACATTTTGAGATGGCCCACTGAGTAAAAGTTGGGCATTTGCGTCTCACATGGGCCGTCATGTCAGTCAAACTGGACATTTGTGGTCATGTACAAACGACGTGACATGAGAATACCATGATTGATGTGAGCCTAGACGCAGGACCGCACAAATTTGAAGGCACCACATCCCCACCCACTGAGACCAGAGTATCGGATTGTGAGACACCGAAAGAGACGCCAAACGCATGATGCAGGCAAAGATATACATATTTCGCCTCAAAGCACAATGTGAAACATCAGTCAGCACTGGCACAAACACTATACGCATGCGTGCACTGCACAAACTAAAGTGGCCAAATCGCTGATGTTTCACCGAGACTTGTACTTTTCGAGCTTGACGCGGTTTCGCGATCTTTTCGTAGTCCAACCATGCGGTCGGAGATGGAGGTTGCCTTGCATTTTTTTAATGGTCCTAAATGCCCCTATAGAGATTGTATGAAAAAAAAGAGAACACAAAATCAGTTGCGCGTGAATGGGTGGCATCGCCAGCTGCTGTGACGTCACATTGCAACTGCAAGGTCAGAGTCGATAACAACCCAGATTGAACTTTTAGCCTGAAAAAAAGATTTCTCTATGAATAACTGAACTGAATGGCCCGAAATTGGACAATCGCTGAGAGTTAGAAAAAGCTCTATGTGCAGCTTTCGAATCAAACAAATTTAAAGAGTCGACACTCAGAACAGTAGTCCGAGGACATCATAAATTTAGCCAGCGCGGAACCTTTATGTATAGCGCGCGTCAGAAAGTCAAAAGTGCACCATTACGGCGAAAAATGCTCCGGGGACGAAATATGATCATTTGATGAGGGTTGGATCGGGGCGTTTTAGGAGGAAACAGGTCCGTTATGAGTCGGTATTTGCATTTTAGCAGCCGACCGATGCTCACTGAGTCAAAAAGGTACACCTTTGGTCCTGCCTGACCGAGCGTTTTTTGCACCATGCAGTTCTAGGTACCGATTCAAAGAACCGAATTTGAACGTTCAGGAAAGACCAACATGTTGAGTGCCGTCAAGAAACTGTATGGATGGTTCGGCCCGGTTGGTATGACTTGTAACGGGCACAAATTAAATTAGGCAAAGGGACGGACACACGAGAGCACTATGGTCCATATGAGAAATAGAGAGAGTACACGTCAGTCATGACATGACTCAGATTATAACGACGTTATTGGGGGTAACCAGAAGCGTGGCCTCTTCCAGGCAGTTGAAGCTCAGTTTTGCCAATGAAACGATACAAAATACCACCAGCTGCGTTGAAAGAAAGTAAAAAGGGGGATTATTCGGCTTGGATCGGAACGTTTGAACGGAATTGTGATTGGCTGCTCTGCTCCGTGTATAATTCTGCCACGGAGTGCTTTTCTCAACCCTGTACTTTCGCGTTTGGGTGGCACTTGCTTCTATGTCTGTATACATAGTTGCGTGTGCGTTCTTATGGTTGATAATTGTTAAAATTTAAAAAAATGAGTCAAATTTAAGGATGCAAACTGCGACTTACCATCAAGCAGTTTCTCGGTGTCATCAGGGCTGCCGGCATCCACCAAAATGTTGGTCAGTCCATCACGCACCAAACTGATCGTGCCACTGACTTCGAACTGACCTGCATATATTTTGCTGGTTGGTATGTATGTATTTTAAAATGATCCAAGAAAAAGAAAAAAAAATCAAAAAAAAAAAAAAAAATCGCCCAAAAGAAGAAAACAAGGAAAATAACAAAGCCACCATGACGCACACAGCTTGGTGACCGAAACATTCGAAACGTACACGAGCCAGCTGCTTGGCTTTTGACTTCTTGAGCTTTTGCCTCCTACAAAATCCTAAAAAAAAAGATACATTTTACATGAACTATGTATACCTACCTTCAAAGACTTGTTGTAATCGCCCAACGCTCAGCAGACTGACGCTAACATTCGGATGGCCAGTGCCGGTTGTGCCTGAATCAATAGGTACACGTGATTTTAAGGCTGTCATGTGACTGAAAAACTTGTTCAAATCTCTAAACAAATGCAATCATCAACATCAGAGATGAGCGTATCAATACCTGGCTCTGGTGGCATCAAAGGATCCCAGGTTCCAACGATGCTGTCGGGTCCATCCGTTGGATTGTTTGTGGATGGGGCCTGAAACATGCGGAAACAATCCACGTGTAATGGTAAACTTGATTCGGTTTCCAGTCTGAGGTTAAAATGTCTTTGTGTTTACGCGGCAGGTAATTATAATGCTCATCGAAACATCTCAAAGCACGTTCCATGTATACTGGGAGGCACCTGAGTTGTGGGCGGTTGTGTCGTGGGTGCAGCTGTTGTGGTAGTGGTCGTTGTTGTCGTTGTTGTTGTTGTTGCGCGTGTTGTTGGTGTTGTTCGTTGTTCGGTTGTGGACGGGTATTGGGTCGTGGGAGCTGAAAATCAAGACAGGATTTAGAGAATGTACTATTTTGGCGATTTTAAGCGTTTATCCCATTGCAATTGTTGTTTATGTCAGGTTTCGCTACACCACGGTTACATTTCAGTCCCCAAAAACAGGGGACCGAAAAAGCTTTGGCGAACTGAGTATACGCGCGCTGTTAAGAAAAAAGGATAACAATTTTAGACATATTCGCCCAATTATTACGATGTTAACCCCATGGCAGTAACATTTTTCTGGTGCAGGTGTCAAGCACAAAAGCAAGCATACTGTAGCAGGCACATGCAATGAAAATTCGTGCGCTGAAAACCGTGCACAACAAAATTGCCTCGCTCCGATAAATCCTCCGTGAAGAGATGTGCAGCTTTGGGCTTGTGGCTGTAACCTTGCGTAGTTGTTGTTGGTATTTGCGTAGTTGTTGTTTTCTCAGTTGTGGTCGGTGGTGCGGTTGTGATTGGTACCGGTACCAGATAACAATAGGGCGGCAGTAGGTCTTGCAATAGGATATCACGCGCGTCTGCGTTCAGTTGACCCCAGTTTTCGACCAGGACACTTCGACCGGTGTCCCCGACCAAGGCATGGATCTCGTCGAGGTCCACCGTCGCTCGAATGCCGGCCACAAGGATTTTCACGCCCTGCGCACTTTTGGAGAGTGAATTTTTGTGATGTTTCAAGGAAAAAGTGCACACTTCAATCAATCAATTAATAAAGTGGTTCTTGGGTGCATGAATCACTTTCCGATCATATTGCAGTTATCATCGCATGGGAACCTTTTCGGGTCTTGCTTAATCCGAAAGTGGCGGCTAAGAAAATTAAATTGTTTAAAGTCCATGTCGATTGAACAGGTGTGTCTCAATCACCCAACAACCACAGAGCAAAACAATCCACAATCAGCGTACAGAATCCCTCAATTCCTGTGCGATCTTCAAGGGGTTTTCGGGACTGGACCCATCCAAAACGATGATGACCACATCTGGGTATTCGGGCCTGTTGGCGCCCGAAGCCAGCACAAACGGACTGGCTGTCAACTCAAGTGCCTCTTTGGTGTTGGTGGTGCCTTGCAGATAGGGCAGGTTGAGGTAACGGTCTAAAAGTTGCAAAATGGGATTGGAAACGTGGAGAATTCTGGCATGAAGTCACATAGCAACCTTGCGTGGACAGACAATTATCAAATGGTTAAAAATGATGCTTTTTTCGACTTCTCGAGCGAGACTACGCTGTTACACAGAGGCACGATAATTGTCCATCCACGCGATTGAAACATCAGCAAGCCAGGCACGCACGGACGAAGTCCTGTTTCCTGTTGTAGTCGCCGAGTCCCCATTGTTTTACCGGGTGGCCCGAAAAGACGATGCTGGCAAATTGGCTGTTTTCCGGCAGCGTGTTTGCGATATCAGCTAGCCAATGGCGAATTCCGTCGAAATTCCGCTCGCCAATCGACGTCGAACTGTCGACCAGCGTAACGTAGTCGCCGATTCCGTATTTTGTGCAAACTTGCCGCATTTCGGTCGGCGGCGGAGGAGGGCGTGGTGGTTCGGCCATGCCACGGCCGCGTTTTGATGGCGCTATGGTGCGGGGAAGACCTTGAGTTATGGGGAAGAAAGGGGAACACGCCACACAGCAAATCACAGCCACACACAGGGACACACCGCACCGCATACTGAGCTTTTTTTCAAAAGCGAGCTTGGATTTCAGACATTTTTTGGAAAATTTGCTAGGACACAGCGGATCTAAATCTTTTCGGTTTTTTGGTCGAAAAGTACGGTATGTGTACGGACAAACTTTCAAAAAAAATTTCCTTCCTTTTGCTAAGATACAGGATTCATGAAACAAAACCAAAAAACACAAAAGTGTGCTTCCCACACCGGGAATCGAACCCGGGCCGCGCGGGTGAAAGCCGCGAATCCTAACCACTAGACCATGTGGGAGATGATGTCGGTTGCCTTTACGCTGCATATAAACATAAAGGCACATTCTACCAGCAGCAGCTGGCTGGCTGTGTGTGTGTCTACAACATACGAGTGCGTCTCGCATAGTGCACAATCGTATAACGCGCGCTGACCAAATGGGCGCGAGCAAAAGTCAACGCGTGAGGAGTGCTAGTGTGTGCGACTCGTGTGTGCTTCAAACAACAGTGCTTGAGGAAGAGTTCTCAGAGTGCTGAATCAATCATGCCATGCCAAACTATTTTCTTTGAATTTTCGGTTCAAAATTATAAAAAATTTGATCAAAATCCAAACAAAAGTGCAAATCGATGCATCACAAAGTGCTTTTAACCGTAAAGACAGGCGAAACACCACTTGTCACAAGAAAATGCGCAAATGGTGGCTTTGTTTATTTATTCCTGCGCTTGGGCTAAAACGCTTCTGAAAGCTTAGCTCTGCTGATTTTCGAGAACAAACGGCTCTGTTGGATGGGTGCTAGCTGTTATCAGATTTGGGCTGCTTTGGCACAGGCCAGCGAGACACTGCTTGATTCAACGTGATCTTAATACCGAATCGTATTTCCCAGCACGATCGGCGCCAAAGACCAAGCCACACACCGACCTTTGGTCGTGGCATTGAAGTTCCTGCAGCACACATGACGTCCCAGGAGGAAACTTCGGTCACAAATGAAGCCCTCGGGACACGAGACCACGTTCAGAGGGTCACAGTCACGGTAACGACCGTTCTCCAGCAATGGTGTGGCGTCGAACGGACAAACTGGAAATCGGGTGCTGTGGATCTGCTAAATTATACATGGTGTGTGAAACATCAGTCATTGCGCACGCAAATGCAAAGTCGCTTCTTATGAGCGGAGAGAATATTCCTCGACCACTTTTTTTTGCCGAAAATTTCCTTAAAATTGAATCTGGACCATTCAGGTCTGACTTGTTTCTGAAGGTTACACACAGCAGGTTTACACACGCACAGCGTCAGGACTGTCCAAAAGACTGATCTATACCTGACTTCAGGTGGAGAAATGTTTGCAACCATGTTGTGCATCCTACTCGTAGCACGACCTAAGACGAAGCGGTGAGTGAGTGAGACCTGCATGCACCATAAACGTTGGGATGTCAATGGTTCACCCACCATCCCTGTGCATTGCGTGCGTGCCACCGCTTTGATCGGTGGTCTGTGTTTGTGTGTTTGTCGATGGTTTCCTCAATCCCAATATCTCCAATATTCTCAACGCAAAGTCTGAGCCGGGCGTCGCCGCGGTGGTCGTTGAACGATGCGTGACAACCTGCAGATCAAATTCTGCCGATACGGAAGATTTTATTATTTTTCAAGGCTTAGAGCCTACTCTTCCTCCTGATGACAATCTGGTCCCCAACAGAGTTCAAAACATTGACCTACAGTATGTGCCCACCGTAATACCCCTCTTTGCAGTGACATGGCCAGAAAAAAGAATTCTCAGTCACTATGAAACTATTGGATGGAGCAAAAATATTTTGAATTGAAGCACATGCATTGTGTGTGTGCCGGGCATCAGATTGTCGGTCCCGTAGGGCCAGTAAAGATGGCAGACAGCATAATTCGAGAAATACGATCTCATTTTATGACAGAGAATGAACTCTAACCCGACTGTACGAGTAGGGTGTTGTCGTAATGACATGGGGTGTCTCCGTCGTTGGATGTTGCGTTGTTTCGTGCTTGTGCTCCACTTCGCCAACTGGCACATTTGACTGAAACATTAAGTTGCATAAATAGATACTTATTGCGGACTAGAACCCTCAACAGGCAAACGGTTTTGATTTGAGATTTGAGAGAAAAAGATTTGAGCTGCCTTGGTCACGTGAGTTTTTGAAATTGAGGATATCATTATCAGTGACAGTTTTGCCTTAAAAGTTCTTCATTCGGGCGTGGACACGTTTTACGCTGGTCAAAACAACGACAGTTTGTACAGTCCGTTAAATATTCTCAATTCAAACAGTCACTGCACTGGACCCCCCAGACTTTGCAGCGGACCCCATCTCGCTTTCGCAACGACCGACCTGTCTGTAATACAAGTTGTTGACGCCCTGTGCCCTATGCTGCCGATTGTTGTTGTAGTTGTACCAGTAGGTGTTAGTGCCATGGTAGTACGGCTGATTGTGCCGTCTCACGCCCGGATTGTTCACGTACCACGTACATGTGGTCGACCCTGAACCAGGAAGGCGATTAGCGTCTCACATTAATTCTTGATAACACGATATTTTGATTCTATCAGTCTTTTATTAGCCTCCTAGGCACTCCTACAAATCACGACATCTGGCAAAAAAATTAAAAAAAAGATAACCAAAAGCCGACCGATTAGCAGGAAGCCGACGAGCAGAGCGTCGTGTCGCATCATCGCGGACGATTGAGTTCTCGGCAACCCGCTTCTTGATATTTTCAAATCTCGATTATGTTTTGTAAATTTATCAGCTGATCGATTTGAATAAACTGTGAAAGAACGATTATTAATGTTGCGTCGACAAAAATGACAGCGAAAGAGTTTGTGAACCAGGAGGACTCGAACCCCAGACCTTCGAATAACTGAGGACCGATGCTCTACCAACTGAGCTACGGTTCAATGACATCAAACAATCCAATTGAAGTGTATGAGAAAGTTTGAAAACAGTCATTTCTCGTCAAGCAGTTGGGCGACCAGAATTTTTCAAAGAAACGCGCAAATTACAAGCGCGTGGTTTTGACACCGCCTCCGCAAAAGTAGCCGCACAAAGAACAGACAACCTGCGCATACTAACATGGGGAACTAAAGCACACGTCGTATGTATGGTATGGGAGCACTGGGAGTACTTCAGATGGCCGTTTCAAGCGGGCTTTCCAACATATCAACAGAACTGGGAATTGGAAAATATGAATTCCATCAATAACACCACTGACAAGTGGTGGGCAACTCATCATTTTATGCGCGCGCGCGAAGAAATTTACTCGCCAAGCGCGAGCGCGCGCGCGTTCAAGTGACCAAGCGAGTGATCTGATACGCATTCAAACTGTGTGTGACTGTTTTACAGTGCTGCATCGATTGCTGTACTGATGATAATAGCGCTCGAAAGTGTGGGCGCCGCGTGAATAAACAAACGGATTCGTTGTGTTGGACAACATTTACGATGTTCGTCTCGGAATCGAGAACGACTTTGAGTTTATTATTTGTTCAGTTCGGTCAACATACGACACAACTGCATGATCACTCAGCGTGGCACCCAACAACTTTGTGCCCTGGATGTACCAGACAAATTTCATTTGAATCACTGTCTGGGCCATCGGACTTTCGCTTTGTCCAACAGTGAATTTTCTGAATTGGCGGGTCCGGGGCTTCCGGCGTTCAAACTGTGTGTAGTTGAGCTCAACAGTTCGAGGGTACCGGAGATGTCAAGTGATCAATTAGCCTGTTTAAAGAAGCTTGGTGCCCAAGATGCTAATGTTTCACGATTGTTGTCTGATTGTGCGAATGATCCGCGTGATCAAATGGACAACAACAAATGTTGATGATTTTTAAATCACAAAAAATAATCTTCTAATCTGCGTGTCAATGAAAATATTTGCGTTCATGATTAGAGGAAGGTGTTTTTCATGCTGATCAGTTTATGCTATGCCGGGGCATACGGTAATGGATTAAGAATTTTATTCACCTCATTAGTTAACAGGAACAATGTCTGACTGCTCATTTTGCAGAATGAACGAGGGGTAAAACAGCACAGAAATTCAGGCGATAGCACGAAATTCTTTCCATTCTAGTTTATGCCCGGATACCGTAACCGACTTGTCTAGCTACAGTAACCAGTTTTTGACCAAATTTGTTTCTCATTTCCATTTAGCTTCGGGCCGATGTGATCATCCCAAGTCGGCAATTTTCGTAATCCATGTCTAGACCTGCCGGTGCCCGCGTCGACCACATGTCATTATCATTATCGTTCTATTTATTTATCAACAAACAACTGTTGCGTGAAAAATCGCTTCAGGTTCGAATCTCTTTAACGTTTGTGTTCTGTTCGCTTTGTTTTAAGGCGCGGAGAGTCTTTCACAGACGGCAAACAGCACGGCACAGTGCACTGTGCGCAGACGCGGAAGCCTCCCCCCCCGCGGCCCCGGTCTCCGCGTTTCGCGCGGAAAAAAAACCCCAACCAAAACCCAGCTTCAGGACCCCCTCTTTTTCCTTTTTCCCTCCCCAAAACCTTCTTTTTAAACGGGGAAACCAGGCTCCCACCCTTCCCCTACCCCTCCCCCCCCCCCACCCCCACAAGCACACCAACACAAATAAAAAAAAGACACATGCCACCGCAACGCCCACCCACACCACACACACACACCAAACCCGTGTGTAATTTGTCAAGTTTGCGCCCAGGCGACGAGATTTATTGAATAGAGGACGAAGGGCTGGCCATCAAGTGGACCAGCCCGGTACTTCGGGTTTTTGGGTATGAACAAGTGCGGTCAAGGTTATATTTGCATTTGATACCCACCAAGTTCGGGAAAGTGTGCATAGATATCGAGTGACAATCTTTTATGTGTTTTTTGCAAATCAAGTGTGAAATGGGTGTCGTGACATCACACCCATTCGAGAAGGGGCGCCAAGGTTGTTGAAAAGTTACGATATTCACGGTCGGATCCGGTCCAGTTTCGATTTGAATGCGCCGGTTGGCGTCAAGTGATGGGTCGTTGTCAGATTGGTTGGAACATCATAGAAGCGTAGGCTACAGATCAATGTTTGTTCACTGATTGGGTGACTTGGGGATGAAATAGGGGTCGGCCGATCTTGAAACGCCATGGCCACCGAGTGGTAATGTGGTCTAAGTTCCTCTTTGTACCTAGTGGCCCTCCAAAGTGAAACTTCCTGAACTGGATCTGCTGCTGATACCGCGCGTACAGGGATAGCGAATTTTTTATGATGACCGAATGTACTTGACACCGATCACGTGATTATAAAAAAATACAGTCAGTCTGTTCCTCTGTAAATCATCAGCTGGAGGGTGCATATCTTCGGACGTCTGCCACTTTACAAGTCCGTGCATACATGAATGTACATGTGTTGGTGCCCCGGACGCGATTAAAGCCAAATCGTTGCTGAAACGTCAATCTGCTCACACAAATGACAATGTCATTTCTGAAGCCGCTACAGCCTACGCACATTGAAACGTGATTTTCGGTTGATCATCAATTTTTCGACACAAAGTTTTTTCATTTGGTCCGATTTTATTATTCCGCATAAATCAGCCGTAACGTCTATCGTTTTCTGGTTCTCCATTATCGGCGAAAATATCGATAAGCACGCAAATGACGCACTGAGCAGATTTTCGACAAAAAGTTTTATTCTGCAAAAAAGCAAACAACCGAACACAAAGGTCAATGCAATCATTGTCAGACTTCATACAGTGCGCGCGACTTCAAAACCGGTTCGTTTTACAATGCAGCGGAGTTCCCCGGGCAAGTACATATGTACTTGCGCAAAATTTTTGACTTTATTGAGTTCGAACAAATAATTTTTCAGCATAAAACATGAAGACTACAAATGCGGTGCCCGCTAAACTTTAAGTGGCAAAGGTTTACGTCACACCTTGGTGACAAGCAAACGACGTCCGGTTCATTCATCACGTGCTCCCTCATCCGGAAAGTAAATAGCCACCCAATTACAAGCCGACCAACAATGATGGTGCTATAAAATGCAGTACACAGGCCCCAGTCAGACATTAGTTCAATTGTGGAAGGTTGCAATTCTTTGAACCATATTTATTGAACCATGATTGCTCTGATCGCCCTCTGCGTTGCGGTGATTGTGGGAGCCGATGCGGTTAGTGAATTGTGGCGTGGAGCTTATGGGTACTGATCGAATTGGTGAACTGCAGTGTTTCATGCTTGGATTAGACATTGGTTTAGCTACATGGTGAGCTTATAAGAGTCAGTCTACGTTTATGTTTAGACGAAGCCTGAACCTGAACCGAAACCAAGCTCAGGTGTTGGCGTGATCGTAATGACTTGACAGTTTGTTTGCAACAGACGAGCGAGGTGTGAGTCAAATCACTGCGCGTCAGTTGTCAGCAATGAGTCAATTGTGTAAGCTGACCTCAACCCAACCTGACTCATCATGTGAAACTGCAAACTGTGCTTGCCAAATAAGCCATGAATCTAGCAAGCCACCATTTTGCAGCAATGTCAGCAATTGGCCACGTGTCTGCGCAGCGATGCCCAGAATGCACGCACGTGCCTGCAGGCATACGAGAATCGTGCACGACAGGCGTTTTCGTCGAATTGCGAGAGAGAGGTACGGTACAGCACAGAACGGTCATGCGTTCATGAAGCCAACAATGTCATTATCACGTCGTTTTTTGGTCCGGACGTGTCTATGCCCGGGGTCACGCGCTTTTTGAACAAAAGACATTTGGAAATTTATACATGCTGATGCGACGAATTTCGACCAGACAAACATTCCAGCCAGCTGGATAACATTTACACTGGTCAAGTAATGGTGGTGCACCTGTGATATGTAGTGGGACCTGCAAATCTCGAAATTCATTAAAAAAGACAGTGACGGGATCGCAAGCAGATCCAAGCAGACTCGATCCCCAAGTCGGGAACGACGAACGAATATGTACAGCTACATAGTTACCCAAACTTTTAATGTTTCAGTGGCATCAAGTCGAACTGGCCGAGTTGCGTCTGGATATTGACGCACTGCAGGCCGGTGCGTCATGTGTGCAGTCAAACGCTCAGGGCTGCACGCCAAACAACCAACGCAATCCGGTGTTTGCGGCGTTGGAGGCAAAATGGGAGGAATGGGAGGACGTAAGATCACTTGGTCTAATTGTAATGTGGTTCAAAAGGCAGTCTGCAATGCATTTTGTGATGAGGGACTCCCAAATCAACAAATAATCTGTGCAAACGACGCTGCCAATTGTGTTCTTCATAATGAAGCGCAGTGACGTACGTCGACACCTCTGTGCAACGTTTTGGGATCAGATTGAGGCTCGAGTCGAGCTCCCTTATTTAATTGTTCGCTATTTTTTGAATAAGAATGGACCGTTTTTTTATGCATCCCCGTCTTGATCTGCCCTGATAATTGTGATTGCGGCGAAAGGGGAGACAAGTTTTCTTGAAAACAATTCCAGTTCGAAAGCAGCGACTTCGGTGCGGAAGATGCATGGATGTTGCCGTGTCGAGCCTTTTGGGAGAACGACTGCTACGACCGACTCGCGTCGTGCGCCGTTGAAAACACGTTAGACACACCCTTTAAAACTGATGATGATGCTCGCTGATGCACCAGTGATCCCACATTATCTGGTATAATTTGGTGATGGATCAGGTAGAGAGCTATTTCATGCATATAACGTGATCTGTCATAAGGATACCTACTTTGAGATGGCACTAAGATTCCACCCCCACCATAAAACCTGTCTCCAAATATTGTGAAACAACTTTTACGCTGGTCAAAATTGGTATCAGCAATAATCTCGAAATATGTTTGCAAAAACCTGACCGTTATTTCACAGTTGCGAAAACTGCATTGGTGCCCGATCGACCGGCACTGGGCAAACGTACAATCAGGGTTACAGCGCTGTGCTCCAACAATACAACGCTCTCGAGAACCGGCCTGATTGCATCCAGGTATACCTACTGCTTTTTGGACCGAGCTTTCATTTATGGAAGCTTTTCCGCAAAATTTTCTAATTAAATTTTCAGGAATGGAACGATTACATTGGCGGCAACAACCAGTGGGGCAACAGGCGTCGTCGACGTCGTTAATTGTCTCGGTGATGTTTCAACGAAAATAATCCAGTTCCCAGACCAGAACCACTCTGTACCAAAATGGGCATTCGCCACAGCTGTTGGACCCAGTTGATGTTTCACATCTTGATTTGTATAGAATGATTGAACCAACAACTTTCAGCTCTTTGGCGTGTATTCTACGTGCAATAGAAAAATTTAGTTTACGGTAAATTTAGCAACGTCTCAGATCTACATCAATCACACTTCAGCGAGCTTGTCTTAGGAGGAACTCATGAAGAGCTTATGACCCTATCCCCATACTACAGCAACCCTTGTTTAACCATGTTATGACAGGTAAATGTGCATGCGGGTTCATAACTATATTTAAAACAACAGATAAAACATAATGACGACCGAATTGGCTTGACTCGTTCTATTTTTGTGTTCACATCACAACTCCACTTGATCCAGTACCCGAAAACAATAGTCATTCAACATGTTGGTTCGTGTTTATTTATTGTTGATGTACAGCCTATACATCTTTATAGTGGAACCCTCCAGTGACAGACAGTTTGATCTCCAATTTGATTGAGATTTTGCACTGACACTGAGCTTTTGAATTTTTTTGGCTTTCAAGCATAATTGCCATCATCACCAAACTGACCCGGATCTGACCAAACGATCTCCACAACAACAGCAACTTCAACAGTTATTTTGGCCAAATAAAAAATCCCTCAAACCATCGATGGCTGAACGAACGGCTGAATGAACGCTGGTACGAATTCGATGGCTAAACAAAAACCAAGACAACAGCTAATAACACCGGAAGAAGAAGAAGAAGTGGACAAAGAAGGGTTACTGCACGTCTCAACCCAACCTTGCGCACCGATGATCGCCTAAGGCCGCTTTCACAATCATCCGGTTTCCGGTTTCCGGAATTCAAATCTCAAAAAAATGAAATCCGGTTTCCGGTTTCCGGAATCCGGTTTTTATTTTCCGGTTTCCGGTTTCCGTTTTCCGGCTGCCGGAAAGTGCTTTCACAATCATCCGGTTTCCGGTTTCCGGATTTGATTACTTGCACGCGGTTTGACAAGTTCTATATCACACACGGCAACCGCATTCCTTGTTCAGCTGGTGGCCAGACATAACGCACTCTGTGCATGTTATAGTCTTTCCGTTTTATAACAGTCCAGAGGCGGTATACAGAAAATGTTTCAACGCCTTGAAAACAGCAGTCATCGTTGTGGATGATAACCAACAGGCCGACAACGCGGCTCGAAACATGCGTGCTACTTGATGGCTGCTGTTGCGATGAAACATTTGCTGTATACTTTGTTTGGACCGAGAATAAAATGAAAGACTTATATTGGTCGCACAATGACCATATGAGAATCCATCCAAAACCACCTTGATTTTCAGGATTCCAAGGATGAGCCACGCTTAACCACTGGACTATTTCTATTTCTCACAAAACATTTTCATCTGAAAATAACCCAGCCGGTCAACCACGTTTTTAATCTCTGAAACATTTCGCTTACTGCATACTTTATGTGTGATTACACGTTGCGGCGCAATGTCAATTTGAATTGTCTGGCTTGTCAATTCAGGAAAAATTTTGGACGGATTCTCATATAGTCATTGTGCGACCAATACCAAAGGAGACTTTGCTGTTTTTTTAGCCCTGCATTTTGACCGCAGGCCCAATTTCGGGCAGCAGATTGCTCGACATATTCTTGAGACATCGATGGGACAAACATCTTATGTATACATATGTACAGTTTGTATGTATATTGTGTACCTGCATCTGTCTTGACCATTCAAAGTTTTCTATCTGTATTTGACGTTATGTGCTTTATGAGCGTTTATATTGTGTGGTCAGCGCTGTTGAGCATGGCAACATTATGCCGAAGTTGTCTTCATGCGGAGGTGTGTTACTGTCAGTATACTGTAGCAAGGTGCTAATCTACTCTATTTTGAAGAATGTTGTTCTGACTCGGGAAACTTGGCCGTTACACTGTTCAACTCATATTTATTCCAGACAATTCACACCACAGGGACAAAACGAAAAAAGCCTTACCAACAAAAGCAACAAAATTAGCTACTGTACACATGCATGCAAGATTTGAGGCACTTTCATGTCCCAACCAACCAAACAGAAAAGCTTCTGAAAACTATGTAGTTTGCAGAATTAGCGTTGGCGTTAATTCACGGAAAAACCCTCTGAAAATACCGTGATGTAACTTAAAAGAAAGTAGGGACACTAAATATCGAAAAGCCCCTGAAAACATCTGTTGGCCAGTTTAGATGATGATGACCGCAAAATAAGTTTTGCAGATACAGTAAATGATGCCAAACACTACGCAGTTAGGCTAGCTGCACAATACCTACTTCAAGCTTCGAAAACAGCGCGCATCACTCATAGATTTGGGGATATGATTGTGATAATAGTCACTAAAGGATGATGTTTTGTTGTTCTTTGCTCACATACAAACAGAAAAAACTGATTTGCGAGACTGAGACTCTGTTCTTGGATGGAATCATACACATACAGTAGTTCAGATGACTGCTCGTTCATGAAGTCAAGTTCTCACAAAGTAAAAGTGAGAAAGAGTAAAATGTTGGCGTTACTGGATTCCTGAGAAAATTTGAGTCCGATAAGGGTGGTATCTCCAAGCGAATGTGCAAGACCAGAAGGAATATTGCGTGCACCGGTGCACGTTCATACTTAGAGATTAGGGCGATGTGTCTCATGTTGCATCGTTATCGAGCAACGTTGTAATACGGGCGATGCTATACTTTACGTGCGCCCGTAATTCGCCCGTAATTCGCCCCTTCTCGCCCCTCTCGCCCGTCTCGCCCGTCGGGATGATTGGCCCCAAGGAACGTGCACCGGTGCACGCAATATTCCTTCTGGTCTTGCACATTCGCTTGGAGATACCACCCTTATCGGACTCAAATTTTCTCAGGAATCCAGTAACGCCAACATTTTACTCTTTCTCACTTTTACTTTGTGAGAACTTGACTTCATGAACGAGCAGTCATCTGAACTACTGTATGTGTATGATTCCATCCAAGAACAGAGTCTCAGTCTCGCAAATCAGTTTTTTCTGTTTGTATGTGAGCAAAGAACAACAAAACATCATCCTTTAGTGACTATTATCACAATCATATCCCCAAATCTATGAGTGATGCGCGCTGTTTTCGAAGCTTGAAGTAGGTATTGTGCAGCTAGCCTAACTGCGTAGTGTTTGGCATCATTTATCTGCAAAACTTATTTTGCGGTCATCATCATCTAAACTGGCTAACAGATGTTTTCAGGGGCTTTTCGATATTTAGTGTCCCTACTTCTTTTAAGTTACATCACGGTATTTTCAGAGGCTTTTCCGTGAATTAAAGCCAACGCTAATTCTGCAAACTACATAGTTTTCAGAGCTTTTCTGTTTGGTCGGTTGCGCGATGAAAGTGTCTCAAATCTTGCATGCATGTGCACAGTAGCTAATTTTATCTGTTGCTTTTGTTGATATGGCTTTATCGTTTTGTCCCTGTGGTGTGAATTGTCTGGAATAAATATAAGTTGAACAGTGCAACGGCCAAGTTTCCCGAGTCAGAACAACATTCTTCAAGATGGAGTAGATTAACATCTTGCTACAGTATACTGACAGTAACACACCTCCGCATGAAGACAACTTCGGCATAATGTTGCCATGCTCAACAGCGCTGACCACACAATATAAACGCTCATAAAGCACATAACGTCAAAGCCAGATAGAAAACTTTGAATGGTCAAGATAGATGCAGCTACACAATATACATATGTATACATATAAGATGTTTGTCCCATCGATGTCTCAAGAATATGTCGAGCAATCTGCTGCCCGAAATTGGGCCTGCGGTCAAAATGCAGGGCTAAAAAAACAGCAAAGTCTCCTTTTGTAACATGCATAGAGTGCGTTATATCTGGCCACCAGCTGAACAAAGAATGCGGTTGCCGTGTGTGATATAGAACTTGTCAAACCGCGTGCAAGTAATCAAATCCGGAAACCGGAAACCGGATGATTGTGAAAGCACTTTCCGGCTGCCGGAAAACGGAAACCGGAAACCGGAAAATAAAAACCGGATTCCGGAAACCGGAAACCGGATTTCATTTTTTTGAGATTTGAACCCGGAAA
>JASAMV010005865.1:0-10915 GCA_030248065.1 Rhynchonema sp. JSB1_4
TCTTTTTGTCGATCTGCAATTAGTGGCGCCTTTTTGAAGCTGTAGTCTCATATTGTGCTTATTTTCAAATGTTGCAGCACATAACACATGCTTAGTAAGTGCATTGCTCTGGTTCTGTCTGATCTCAACTTTCGTGTTTTATGAAAGTTTCGTGCAAACTTGGCAACTACCCTGGGCGTTTCGCAGAAAACACCAAGCCCAGATTTATACATACCTGTTACGCACGGCACTAATTTTCAACATAACTCACTGGAACGGTGCAGAGGTATGTAAGCCCAAGACTCTGTGGTCCGTGCTCACCCATTTTCATTTTCAAATGCGCGCCCTGAATGTCGTAGCCTGATTATGAAAGGAAATTTTTGGCTTCAAATTATTATATATTATTGCCAATTTAGTATGAACCCCAACTTCTTGAATGCATACCTTTGTCGACGAATATCAGATTTTGTTTCCTTTTCGGCGGCTTCGGTTTTTGGTACCATAGATGAAGGGCGGTTCGGGGGTGTCAAGCACCAGATTGACTGTGCTTTCTGTTTCAGGCATCAACGATGATGGAATGGTCAATTTGCCTGAATGTGTTTGAAACCTAACTGTAGCCTAGAACCGTTTTATCTACTCTGATAAATTTATGGGTAACCCTGTATGTAACTGACCAGGTTTTGATTCATAACAGCGATTCAACGACAAACTTCCGACGACACGATGCTAACCGCTGACGATTATTGCCTACATACGAATACGACGAAAGGCTGACGGTCAGTTGAGTTCAGAATATTAGTGCCGCTCATGTAAGCACGTAACGTTCTCTGCGATACTAAATTGATTAAAGCACAATTTATGCGCGTGGCACTATATCATTCCACATTTACCTAGGCCGATTCTACGTTCTGAACGAGCCGGTCGAGGCCGAATATTCGTTGATTCGATTGCTCGACCAATTATTCCGAATGGACGAAATACCGATCAATATGAACATCGAACCAAAACCTGGTCAGTTACATACAGGGTCACCCATAAATTTATCAGAGTAGATAAAACGGTTCTAGGCTACAGTTTAGGTTTCAAACACATTCAGGCAAATTAACCATTCCATCATCGTTGATGCCTGAAACAGAAAGCACAGTCAATCGGGTGCTCGACACCCCCGAACCGCCCTTCATGCTATGGACACAAAACCTAAGCCGCCGAAAAGGAAACAAAATCTGATATTCGTCACAAAGGTATGCATTCAAGAAATTGGGGTTCATACTAAATTGGCAATAATATATAATAATTTGAAGCCAAAAATTTCCTTTCATAATCAGGCTACGACATTCAGGGCGCGCATTTGAAAATGAAAATGGGTGAGCACGGACCACAGAGTCTCGGGGCTTACATACCTCTGCACCGTTCCAGTGAGTTATGTTGAAAATTAGTGCCGTGCGTAACAGGTATGTATAATCTGGGCTTGTTTTTCTGCGAAACGCCCAGGGTAGTTGCCAAGTTTGCACGAAACTTTCATAAAACACGAAAGTTGAGATCAGACAGAACCAGAGCAATGCGCACTTATATGTACGTGCTGCAACATTTGAAAATAAGCACAATATGAGACTACAGCTTCAAAAACTCACTAATTGCAGATCGACAAAAAGAAAGTGAAAGAGAAAGAACAACAGAAAGAAAATGAAGCCGAAGGGTTTGTCCCGATCAGAGATGAGTTTCCGCCAAGTGATCAGCACCGGGCTCAGGGCGTACACGTGCATTCAATGCTGAAGATGGACCAGGTGCATACCTCCTGGGGTCATATGGACAGAGGGTCAATGGACATGATATACAAATAAGAAGTTCAATGAGGCCACCATCTATCCAACACCGAACCTGAATATTGCTGATGGATAGTTGACCGTGGAAGATCTCAGTTCGCTTCGAGGAATTCGCATTCTCCGCGGCCGCCACCTTGAAACATCAGTTTCGATTGTGGTGATTATCGGATGTGAACATTATGTGAGGGAAGGAAACTCGAAATATTAGTGCCACGCGGATAAGCACGATGAACACTTCTTTGTACACGCAGCTGTGTATCGAGTTGCCCACACCTGATAGAACACCTCCAAGCAGCCTCTGGTACCCAACGGGAATCCCTTCTTCTTTCGTTCTTCCAACACACAGCTGATCGGACATTGACCTGCCCATTCACTGAAGATGGTCAGGATGTGACGTGTGTGGTCCTCTGAAGGTGTGTTGGGTGGTCAGAAAGTTTATTTCGCTTTGAAATCATTTCGTTTCGTTTCGTTGTCGCGGAAACCAACCTCGGTAGCCCAATATCTTTGCGATGTAGTTGTGACCGCGCATGGTTGCCATTCGGAAGCGTTGTAGATACTCCAGCGCTCCGATCATGCCTTCAAATATCATGGCAAATGTGTATCAAAAGTTAGTCATTGTTCTTGCGTCACCCTATAAGCACACAACCTTTGAACAACTGTTGGTCTTTGATTCGTTTGGCGCAAATGTGTTTCTCTCGTTTCGACGCGTCGTCTTTGTCTGGAATCGCGATCACACCGAAAGCATCGTCGATAATCGGTCGGCCTTTCTCTTCTTTTTTACTCTGTGTGTGAAACATCAGTGTGTCAGTTTACAGTGTAACGTGCACGTCACTCATGGTTCATTTGTCCTTGTGGGCACGGTGACCAGCGTTTGCACAGTATTTTACGGGAGCATGAAACTTGCTCTGGGATTTTTATGGTGTTGAGGTGATCATCTGGTGCATTCGCAAACGATGACCTGATGCGCCCCCGCCTGTGAGAATGGGTCAATGAAAAGCGCGCGGAACACCGAATTTGTATGACATGGACCATGGTTGCTGGCAACATGCTACGCTCTGTGCCTTCGGTGTGCGCAAGATGGTGGCCTCATTGAACTTCTTATTTGTATGTCATGTCCATTGACCCTCTGTCCATATGACCCCAGAAGGTATGCACCTGGTCCATCTTCAGCATTGAATGCACGTGTCCGGCCCTGAGCCCGGTGCTGATCACTTGGCGGAAACTCATCTCTGATCGGGACGAACCCTTCGGCTTCATTTTCTGTTTCTGTTGTTCTTTCTCTTTCACTTTCTTTTTGTCGATCTGCAATTAGTGAGTTTTTGAAGCTGTAGTCTCATATTGTGCTTATTTTCAAATGTTGCAGCACGTACATATAAGTGCGCATTGCTCTGGTTCTGTCTGATCTCAACTTTCGTGTTTTATGAAAGTTTCGTGCAAACTTGGCAACTACCCTGGGCGTTTCGCAGAAAAACAAGCCCAGATTATACATACCTGTTACGCACGGCACTAATTTTCAACATAACTCACTGGAACGGTGCAGAGGTATGTAAGCCCGAGACTCTGTGGTCCGTGCTCACCCATTTTCATTTTCAAATGCGCGCCCTGAATGTCGTAGCCTGATTATGAAAGGAAATTTTTGGCTTCAAATTATTATATATTATTGCCAATTTAGTATGAACCCCAACTTCTTGAATGCATACCTTTGTCGACGAATATCAGATTTTGTTTCCTTTTCGGCGGCTTCGGTTTTGGTCCATAGATGAAGGGCGGTTCGGGGGTGTCGAGCACCAGATTGACTGTGCTTTCTGTTTCAGGCATCAACGATGATGGAATGGTCAATTTGCCTGAATGTGTTTGAAACCTAACTGTAGCCTAGAACCGTTTTATCTACTCTGATAAATTTATGGGTGACCCTGTATGTAACTGACCAGGTTTTGGTTCGATGTTCATATTGATCGGTATTTCGTCCATTCGGAATAATTGGTCGAGCAATCGAATCAACGAATATTCGGCCTCGACCGGCTCGTTCAGAACGTAGAATCGGCCTAGGTAAATGTGGAATGATATAGTGCCACGCGCATAAATTGTGCTTTAATCAATTTAGTATCGCAGAGAACGTTACGTGCTTACATGAGCGGCACTAATATTCTGAACTCAACTGACCGTCAGCCTTTCGTCGTATTCGTATGTAGGCAATAATCGGCAGCGGTTCGCAACGTGTCGTCGGAAGGTTGTCGTTGAATCGCTGTAATGAATCAAACTGATAATGTCAATTGTGAAACATCAGCCAGCAAAGCAGCCCAACTTTATCGTCCCTCCACAATTCTTCAAACTGTCGTTCACTGCCGTTGTACATGCGCACCAGCATCAGCAGCTCGGGCCAACGCACCGAATCGCTCACGTACTCAGGCGGCTCACACACCACGCACCTGTGACAGGGCCAGAACTGGCATTAAAATTGCGCGATGAAGTATCAGCCAATGATGAGGATGTGTTATTCCGTGATGTTTCTCCTAACATACATTCACCAACCATCCCTTCTCCCCATGAGCGCTGTCCCTTTCGAGCAGCGACGAAGCCTCAATGGGTCCGATGCGCCCGACGTACCAGCGACCCGATTGGATCATGTTCGGATTCTTGTATTCTGACTGCGGAATCATGTAGAACGGTGGCACCAGACCTGTGCATCAAGAGGGTGTGGAATTCACAAAAAGCTCGTTGGGCTGCCGTCTCCGGCCTGGTGTAAAATTTCAAACTTAGCGAATCTCCGAGTCAAAAACGTGCCTTGTTGGCGCTCACTAACCGACTTTGTCGAATTTGTCACTGACCACCGGCATTTCGTATGGAGTCGTTGAATTCGGGGCCACCCAACGCTCGGCGGTCACGCGGTCACCCTGCAATTCATAATACTAGTTCTGTGAGCAGAACGGGCTCTGTGCACAAACTTAGTTGACTGACACAAGGACTTATACCTTCTCAGCGCTGGGCAGGTACTTCTTTTCGGTCGTATGGAATGGGAACAGAATGATGTGCTTCTTTTCGCGATGTTGCGTCACGCCGATCGCTTTCATGCCCGCCGCTGTTGACGAAAATATAGTGATTGATATTGCGGTAAGCATTATTCAAAGTTCACGCGACTTGCTTTGCAGTTGGCGATCGGATCCGTTATTGGATCCGATTTTACTCGTTCACTGTGAATTTTTATTACAGTATATAGAGGGATTTACTGATGCCACGAAAACTTTACGCAGGTAGAAATTAGCTGCATCAATAAATTAGCCGCATCAATATTTTTTTAAAGCTGGCAAGGCTCCATATACAAAAAAGACGGGTTACCACACAGATCCGGCCGGATCAGGAAGTTCGCTGCCGAAACATACCCGGTTTGAGCGCAGGCAGCGGTCTGGCAGAGGCACCAGAGCTGACGGCGCTGTGCACACTTGAGATGGAGCCACGCGATATTGACCCCCTCGAATATGATCCTCTTGAATAGGACGCACTGGCGCATGAACGCTCGGTTGACAGCGATGACGGACCTCGACTGACTGGACGGGCTGTACGCGTCGAACTGGGATCTCTCATCCGCAACGACAGATATGCCGAAAACCAAAACAAGAAGGGGACCGCTAATTTTCACTCAGCATTTCAAAAAACAATTCACCACGAAGAGCGTCTTAGGCTATTTTCAATTGATTTTTCGAGAAGCCTTTACCTCTGTTTTACGCTATTAATTCCTGTTCCTACTTGCTTTCACAACAGACGAATTTCTGTTCATGCTCACCATTGCAGAGGAATTGTCACGTCTGAGAAGACGAGTGTCCTTCTTTCTTTCTCCTTCTGCGACTTCGAAATTTTATCTTTGGCACAGCTTACAGAGCACGTCCGGGGCCAAAATCGTTTCGCTAACAATCGAAACGTTCTTCCTGTCTGCTGTTTTTTGTGTTTCTTCTTCGAAAGGAAAATTTCAAAGCGGCAGCGTGAGGATTGGAAGAGGTTTTACAGTCAGTTGATGAGATTTCTGTTTTTGTTGAAGTTTCCGTGTAATGTGAAAATTAATCATTGATGGGCTAGCTCGTCTGTCGTATCATCCTGTCAGTGCACCCAGGCTCACCCCGGTCAAAAATGTCTTGACATGGCATATTTTTTTGCTGAATGTCAGTTAATTTTTGATTGTCAATCATTGTCAAGCCTTTTTACCGCTGAGAAGCCAGCTGCACCGCTCAGTCCTGCCGTGCTTCTGTGTAGGTCTCAGTTCGTCTCTGTGCTGCCTTAGTCCGATGTATTATACTGTGATCCACATCCACAGACACCAATTCCATTCCTCCCCGGACAGCCACACCCAAATGCAAGAGAACGAAATCCCCAAACAAAACATCCAATCCAAAAAGCAAAATAGAATTTGCCGCCATAGAGCTGGGGGGGGGCTTCAGTACTACCTACCACAAAACCCGAGGGGGGGTCGTCACTACCTCTCACAACTCCAAATCATACCTCTCACAAAGCAGAACCTTCAAGCAAAAATCTACCATCTCACAAAAATCCGCGCTCCTCGCGCAAACCCACCCAAAACCATTAGCGATTCCGAAAATTAAAATAAAATTCACTATATTACCAGCACAGACACTCAACCCAACAGCTCACGCACGAAAAACCCCTCATCATCCCACCGTAACGATCTCTCTTACAAAGTCTTCTTCTCATACCGAACGAGACCATCCTTTCCACCGCGACACCGACCGCCCAACCCGAGGCACTCCCACAGTTCAGTTCATGCGCGTCCCCTCTCTCCGTATCTTATCCGTGACCTCGAACAGCTCCCAGAGACGTCTCTCCCTGCCTCAACGCCTAAATCAAACAAACTCACGCAGACAGTTCTCCCATATTTCAACAAAATCTCAGCCTCACTATCTTCTCAGTCACGAGTCTCTTTCAGAATCTTTTTCCCTTTTCATCTCTTCCCATATCACATTCCCGCCAAAAACTCTTTCATTCATAATCATTACTACACTCTTATTTCAGTTCCACTAAGAGTCTCGAGTCGCAAAAAAATAAAAAATAAAAAAAGAGCATTCACCTCAATCCAAAATATCAAAACCTTCCCACCAAAATCATACCTCTCACCTTCCTCCCACCCGCATCATACCTACCTCCCACACAGCCTGCCACACACCCCGCCCGACACCAAAACTCCCCCGCCCGAAAAAGTTCAAAACGTTCCCGAGTAAAGCTCCCTCCTATTCAAAACGAAGTCAAAAAAGCCAAAATCAATTCAAAAAGCAAGTTCATTCGTAACCTCCTCCCACAAAAAAATCAACTCGCGCGAAGCGTATCACAAAGCAAGCAAATAGCAATCCCTCCCACAAGTCCAGAGACTCAACAAGAAGAACCCAAAACAACAAGAACCCAAGTCCAAACGTCACCCAACACAAGAAGAGGTCCCAAAAATCAAAAGAAGACAAGAGACAAAAAAAAAAAAACAAGAACAAATTCCGCAGCGCGCATCCATACAAAAAAAAACCAAGCCAAGCAAAAAACCCATCAAACAAGAAGATTCCCAGAATTCTCAGAGAAGAAGATCCCAAAGACAAGAAGAAAACAAAAAACAAGAAAAACCCCCCCCCCCAAGTCTACCACAAAACCGCCACCAGAGTCCAACCAACACCACCATACCACGGTCCGTATAAAAAAAGACCAAAACCAAAAAGAAAAAAAAACAGTACCTCAAAACCCCAAATTCCCGCTACGCGCGCAAAACCACTCACACATCCACAAAAAAACAAACACAAAAAAATCACCCCAAAACCAACCCCCCCCCCAGCCCCAACCCCCCCCCAAACCCCCCAGTACAAGAACCCCCCAGCCATTCTCTCACTCTCTCCCCCACTCTCCAGAGACTCCCCCCCAAATCATCATCATCTCAACAATATCATCATCTCAACACACAAACATCATTCAAAAACAAATAATCATTCAACAATCACCCCAAAAACCTCAAAACTCAAAACATCCCAAAAGCAAACCCCTCGCGCGAAACATAAAAAAACAATAACCACAGACAAACTAACCACACCCCCCCCCCCCCCACCATCATCATCTCAAAAACCCCCCCCAGATCACTCATCATCATCTCAACAAACCCAACATCATTCAACACCCACCAAACACACACCCCACCCCCCAACAAATCAAGCCAAAAAACACACCAAAAATCACCTCCGCAGAGCAACAAACCCAAGCAGACCCTCACAGAAACCAATCAGAAAAACCAAACACTCCCCAAGAAAACAAACAGACCTCATTCATCCCAAAATCCCCCACCACCCCCACCGCCAAACAACTCTCAGAACCCCCATCAGTCCCCCAGAGGCAGCCCAAGAAGAACGAACAACCAAGCAGAAATCACCCAAAAAGCAAAAAAAACAAAACCAAAAAAAAAAAAGAAAAAAAAAAACAAGCTCACCAAAACCACAAAACCAAAACACCAACAAAAACAAAAAAAAAAAAAAAAAACAAAAAACCAGAGAAAAAACCAACCAAAAACAGCAACACAGCAAAACAAAACGCACACAAAAAACAGCACAACAAAAACCAACAACCAAAGCAGCAACCAAAAAGACAGTCAACACGCAAAAAAACAAAACACTCCACCAAAGAGAAAAGCCCAACAGCAGCGAACACTCCTAGCCTCCAGATCCACAACCAAAGCCCAAAAACCCACAAGTCCACCCCGCAAACTCACAAAAAGCCCTCCTCTTCACGCAAAAAACCACCCAAAACCAAACAACACAGCAAAACTCACTCCGCAAAAATCCAAAACACAAACCAAACATCCACCAAAAAAAAAAAAAAAAAAAAAACCCAAAATCCAAAAAGAACGCCAGCGCCAAAAAAACAAAAACACACAAAAAAACAAAAAAACAAAAACCCCCCCCAACCCCCCCCCAAAAAAAACCCCCCCCCCCAACCCCCCCCCCCCAGCCAAACCCCAACCCAAACAAACCCTCACTCCAAAAATAAAAAAAAAAAACAAAAAAAAAAAAAAAAACCACCACAAACAAAAAAAAAAAAAACAAAAAAACCAAAAAAAACAAAAAAAAAACAAAAAATAAAACAAAAAAAAAAAAAAAAACACCACAAAAAAAAAAAACACAACACCAACACAAAAAACCAAAAAAAAAAAAAAAAACAAAAAAAAAAAAAAAAAAAACAAACCAACCCCACCCCCCCCCCCCCCCCGTGGTAACCCGTCTTTTTTGTATATGGAGCCTTGCCAGCTTTAAAAAAATATTGATGCGGCTAATTTATTGATGCAGCTAATTTCTACCTGCGTAAAGTTTTCGTGGCATCAGTAAATCCCTCTATATACTGTAATAAAAATTCACAGTGAACGAGTAAAATCGGATCCAATAACGGATCCGATCGCCAACTGCAAAGCAAGTCGCGTGAACTTTGAATAATGCTTACCGCAATATCAATCACTATATTTTCGTCAACAGCGGCGGGCATGAAAGCGATCGGCGTGACGCAACATCGCGAAAAGAAGCACATCATTCTGTTCCCATTCCATACGACCGAAAAGAAGTACCTGCCCAGCGCTGAGAAGGTATAAGTCCTTGTGTCAGTCAACTAAGTTTGTGCACAGAGCCCGTTCTGCTCACAGAACTAGTATTATGAATTGCAGGGTGACCGCGTGACCGCCGAGCGTTGGGTGGCCCCGAATTCAACGACTCCATACGAAATGCCGGTGGTCAGTGACAAATTCGACAAAGTCGGTTAGTGAGCGCCAACAAGGCACGTTTTTGACTCGGAGATTCGCCAAGTTTGAAATTTTACACCAGGCCGGAGACGGCAGCCCAACGAGCTTTTTGTGAATTCCACACCCTCTTGATGCACAGGTCTGGTGCCACCGTTCTACATGATTCCGCAGTCAGAATACAAGAATCCGAACATGATCCAATCGGGTCGCTGGTACGTCGGGCGCATCGGACCCATTGAGGCTTCGTCGCTGCTCGAAAGGGACAGCGCTCATGGGGAGAAGGGATGGTTGGTGAATGTATGTTAGGAGAAACATCACGGAATAACACATCCTCATCATTGGCTGATACTTCATCGCGCAATTTTAATGCCAGTTCTGGCCCTGTCACAGGTGCGTGGTGTGTGAGCCGCCTGAGTACGTGAGCGATTCGGTGCGTTGGCCCGAGCTGCTGATGCTGGTGCGCATGTACAACGGCAGTGAACGACAGTTTGAAGAATTGTGGAGGGACGATAAAGTTGGGCTGCTTTGCTGGCTGATGTTTCACAATTGACATTATCAGTTTGATTCATTACAGCGATTCAACGACAACCTTCCGACGACACGTTGCGAACCGCTGCCGATTATTGCCTACATACGAATACGACGAAAGGCTGACGGTCAGTTGAGTTCAGAATATTAGTGCCGCTCATGTAAGCACGTAACGTTCTCTGCGATACTAAATTGATTAAAGCACAATTTATGCGCGTGGCACTATATCATTCCACATTTACCTAGGCCGATTCTACGTTCTGAGCGAGCCGGTCGAGGCCGAAATATTCGTTGATTCCGATTGCTCGACCAATTTATTTCCGAATGGACGAAATACCGATCAATATGAACATCGAACCAAAACCTGGTCAGTTACATACAGGGTCACCCTGCAATTCATAATACTAGTTCTGTGAGCAGAACGGGCTCTGTGCACAAACTTAGTTGACTGACACAAGGACTTATACCTTCTCAGCGCTGGGCAGGTACTTCTTTTCGGTCGTATGGAATGGGAACAGAATGATGTGCTTCTTTTCGCGATGTTGCGTCACGCCGATCGCTTTCATGCCCGCCGCTGTTGACGAAAATATAGTGATTGATATTGCGGAAAGCATTATTCAAAGTTCACGCGACTTGCTTTGCAGTTGGCGATCGGATCCGTTATTGGATCCGATTTTACTCGTTCACTGTGAATTTTTATTACAGTATATAGAGGGATTTACTGATGCCACGAAAACTTTACGCAGGTAGAAATATAGCTGCATCAATAAATTAGCCGCATCAATATTTTTTTAAAGCTGGCAAGGCTCCATATACAAAAAAGACGGGT
>JASAMV010005869.1:0-81712 GCA_030248065.1 Rhynchonema sp. JSB1_4
CCCTGCCTTGGTCACTTGACATTTTGAAATGAACCGGACCAGTTCTCAGAGATTTACTGAGGATTGTGTTACAGTTCGCCCATCGTGAGAGTGTTGCTTTTGAGCACCTGGCTGTCTGGAACCGCTTTTCATTTTTGAACTCTTCAGTGACTTTAGAAGATGTTATGTTACCATGATGATCAAAACAATTCCATCGCGCACGATGCTGCACATGTTTTCGTCACCGATCGTCATGAATTGTCGTTGATTCGTGACAGACACACCGAGAACCTAACGATGTTTTACATTATCTATACTACTAAAACAGGAAGACGTATGTATGTCTGTGTGTCTGTGGCCCCCTCCCTCGGAAGGGCGGACGGGTCAATTTTCACGGGTAGCTTTGGGTATGCTAACGGCACTGTAGTGGCTGGGGGGATGGGGGGTGATTCCCCCTAAGGGGTATCTATCTCGAGTCAACCCTTAGGGGGGGATGGGGGGGGAAGGGTATCTATCTCGAGCCGACCCCAAAGGGTATCTCGAGTAAGTAGATTTATGGTTTTCAAAGGCAAAAATAGGTGTTTTTCGACCTCGGGACCCCCAAAAATCGCGCGCTCGGCGCGCTGACACCCAAAAATGGTCATTTTAGGCCAATTTTCGGCAAAAATGTCAACCCATTTTAGGCCAATTTTGCAGTAAAATTGCATGCAAAAAACGGCTTTTTTTCGCCTTTTGACGGACCATAGGAGTATCTTGGGTAGCCTCTGGGGGGTATCTCGAGTAAGTCCGAAACCTTCTCCCCCCAGGGTATCTTGGGTCGATTGGCCTGCCAACACACTGGCTAACGGGTCTTCGGGGGGGGGGGGGGGGCCCGGCACGGGCGCGGCGCTGTAGCCGGGCCGTAGGC
This sequence comes from Rhynchonema sp. JSB1_4, assembly GCA_030248065.1. Lineage (NCBI taxonomy): Eukaryota > Metazoa > Nematoda > Chromadorea > Monhysterida > Xyalidae > Rhynchonema > Rhynchonema sp. JSB1_4. The sequence goes on from JASAMV010005869.1 coordinate 887, forward strand.
ACGGGTCCCGTCTGGTATTTATTTATATTTATATTTTTATCCGCAGGCGTGCGAAACCCGATCGAGTTGGCCAAATGCCTGCTCGATTATCAACGCGCCCATCGATCGTCCAGTTTGGTGCCACCAAGTTTGTTGGTCGGCCCGGGTGCACGAGAGTTTGCCGTTGAGCACGGATGTGCATTGTGCGCCGAGGACGAATTGATCACTGAAAATAGCAGGTTTGGGATTGGTTTTGGTGTAATTCCTCGTTGTCGGAGTCAGCGAGGTTTAATTTGACTGACAATCAAAGTGTTCGCGTCGTGTGATTTGGTTCCAACTGTGCAGCAGGCAAGGCGACGTGGAATGGGCTCATAGTACTGTGGTCAAGTCAATTCGTCAAATCTTGTCGTTAAACGGCATGTATTATTTCTCGCGCTCTTTTGGGGCTCGTTATTACTTGATTTGACGGCAGTACTATCAGTATCAGCCCAGACTTGGAGTCTGAGAAAACGGCATGATATGGTTCAGTGCTGTGGCTACTTTTGCGGGGTGGGTAGGGTGCATAGGTGGAAAAATCCGGAGCGGGTAGGGGGGTAGTGTACCTGGAATCTTGGGGGGCGCAAATCCGGTTTTTGGGGAAGATTTTTCGGGGCGGGTAGGGTACAATACAAGTTTTTTTGGGTGCCTATTGTTATACGCTATAAAGTGCATATATCGCGCGTAGCGCGCGATTTTATGCACTTTTAAGGGTTTTCGGTCGAAATTTGGTCATTTTTGACCGAAAAATGGGCATTTTGAAGTCAAAAATCGGGGCGGGTGGGGTACCAGAGCGGGGCGGGAGGGGGTAGGGTACTCAGAACTTCAAAATGTTTGCTGTTCATATAAGTATGTACATGCGTCTTCAATAATTGCGAACCTTTTATCGTCGTACGTTCAAAGGAGAAATTTCAAGGAAAGAAATTACTGGAAACCCAGCCCAACTTTAGTATTTTCATTAGTTTTCCCCTCTACACGATTCGCACCCACCCCCACCGGTGGTGTCCCATCCTCTGAATACCGTCAGGTATACTTGCGGGCCGGAAAAAAACCGTTTTTTTCCGAAAAAAACCGAAAAAAACCGTTTTTTTCCGAGGCCCGGAAAAATACGTTTTTATTTTTCCGGAAATTTTCCAAGTGGCAATCCTTGGAAAAAAAACGGTTTTTTTCAGAATTTCAGAATCATTTTCAAAGGTTGCGAAAGAATGTTGTCAAAACCAATGTAAATCGGTGCTAAACAGTTCAAAATGAGCACTTTTTAATCTCCAAGTTCATTTTTAGCCTGTTTCAGGCCATTTCCCGACAAAATTTTCTCCAAAATAGGCGTTTTTGGACCATGGGTATCCTTAAACCTGGCCCGCCACTATTGATATTTGAAAATTTTGTTATGTTTTTATGATCTATTACTGTTGCCGACATAGAAACGAACAAGGTTTATATTCGTGACTTTTCCATTAAGTGCCGATTTAATACCGAAATTGATCTATAAACCTCGGTTCTCGGGAACAAAATTCCAAAAAAATAGATAGACCCCCATCTAGTGCATTTCAGGAAGACAGGAACAAATATTCAAGATGGCCGACTGCTTCTTATCACAGGCATACGGTAGTCACGTGATCTTGCCCATGCGTTTTGTGCAGTGCCGCTCTGTTTGTCAGTGCATAACACACGTGTTGTAAGCGCGCGCACTGGCAGCACTGTGTAGTGGGAGCGTTAAGTCGGGAGCGTAAAATCCCTAATAGCATACTGTAAGCCTATGACAATTTTGCGGCAATTCAAAATTTTGTTCCTGGCTGACGTGATTGCCAAGAAGTGGGGGTCTATCTATTTTTTTTTTAATTTTGTTCCCGAGAACCGGTGTCTATCGATTGATTTCGATATAAAATCTGCACCAGATCAAAAAGTCATGAATATAAACCTTATTCGTCTCGATGTCGACAACTAAATTAGAGCAAAAAAACAAACCAAAAATTTCAAATATCAATAGTGGCGGGCCAGGTTTAAGTACTGGAAAAATATTTGGAAAAAAACGGTTTTCTTTCCGAAAAAAACGGTTTTTTTCCAAAAATATATTTTGCGGAAAAATACGCAAGTATACCGTCAGGTCAATTTTTTACGCAGTTTTTTGTCTCTGAATTTTGTCAGTCACCAGAGTACACATGTGATTAATTGATTTTCATTGTTACCCAGAGGTCGTTGCCGTGAAACCACCATGGTCGTAGTTGTGTGTTTGTGCGTTGGACGCACTCGACTTCTAACGGCACGGCTGCTTTGCAGAGAAAGCCGCAAGCGAGCGCTGAATGATCTGGCGAGCCTGGGTGCAGCGAATGCACAGAAAGTGGAACGCTTGGACACGGTGGGAGCGGTGGTGATTAATGCAGATGGTGATTTGGCTGCTGGCTGCTCGAGTGGAGGTGCGTACCTACAGGCTGCGTTTTTAGGTTCACTTCAACAATTTTTTCTCTCTTTCTAGTAGACTAGTGTTCGAAATTCTTGAACGCGCACGCGCGCGTTCATGTACGCGTTTGACGAAACATTTTTGAGGATTTCTGACTCGGGGACGATAAACGCAAAAATTCGCCGCTTGTTGCTCGCTCTTTTTCCTGATCAAATGACAATTTTACCGAATCTGTGCAGGTCTACTGCTCAAACTGAGTGGTCGAGTGGGTCACTCATCAGTGTTCGGCTGCGGCTGTTGGGTGGTGCACCAGGGCATCGTCAGCATCGGCGTGGCAGCCAGCGGTTGTGGTGAACATTTGGTGCGCACACAATTTGCCATCAGATTGGGCGAGCATGTGGCTCGACAGGTCAATAAGCAAACTGGTGAACCATTGGCAGATGTTGTGAGGGTATGTTTTGGGGTTGCGTGCGGGATAATTGTTGGTTTCTTGTTCGTTGGTGCAGTGTCTGGCGTTTCTTGTCATTGTTTCGTTCATGTAGTATTGCCTCAGTTTTCTGCTAGCTGGGTCATTCTCACGTGAAACATCAGCGTCGGTGGCACAAATCTCACTCCCGTGTTTTTTGCCATTCCCGTCTGTTGGCTAATGTTTCAAGTTAGAGTGACTCCCAGTGTGAAAAACAGAATACCTGCTCCACGTTGATTGAACTGAGAATTTTCAACGGCCAGCCAGTATGGCACGGACGCCTAAACCCAAACTCTTATTCTGGTCCTCAAATCTCGGCGTTTCAGAAATTTCTCCACACGGACTTCGTAAACTCCCCGTTGTTGGCCGGTTTACCGGCTCACCACAAAATCGCCGGTGCAATTTTGATTGTGATGGATCACAAATCGATATGTTGCGAAATTCTATGGCTGCACAACAGCAGAACGTTCTGTATTGGATATGGCAGCAAGAACGGGACTGAAGTACGAGCCAAAGCCTGCACTTCACTGCATTCTGGTGATGCGAAGGAATTCTGCTCGACTGAAGTGCCTCCTGCGTTTATGATTAGTGGTGTCAATTTGAGATTCTGAATGACCGTGTATATCTTGTTCAGAAATTTTTAACAGTACTGTGCAAAGCAAAAAATAATTGGACTTCAGTAGATTCTCAGGGGCACAGTGTTGGGCTGCTGTAAATGAAAGTGAATTCTTTGGATAAAAAACCATTGGTTTATTGTCATAGATGCACAAAAAATAGGCACGAGATAAATATTTTCTAACAACCAAACTATAATGACAACAACCAGAGAGATGAGGAAAGATCAGATCGGTAACAAGTGAAAAATACCTAATAAAAAAATCAAGGACTCAGAAAGGTGCTCATAAAAACAGCCGTTTCCACATTCAGAGTTGCGTGCCACCAGCGGTCTGGCAAATACAAAACCTGCAACAAACGTAAATGTCAAATCATCCTTTCTTCTCCAAATCTTTCGTAAAACAAAGGATTATATTGTAAAACTTCAACACTATACCTGCCCTGGGCCCAATACGCATTCCAATGGTTTCTTGTCATAAGGCAACTCCGGGTATTTGGTCAGAAACCACTGTATTGTCGACATGTCTGGATCAAATTCCGGCTTTTCTTCTGGCGCGTACAGAAACCAACGCTAAAGATTGAAAAAACATCGGAACTCGCATTTTTTGTCAATATTGCTTATTGCAATCACACAGCGAAATATTCACCTTGCGTCCATAAATCACTTCAGCGTAGACCGGTCCGTGCATGTGAAACGGTACGCCAGTGCCTGCGCCTGGAAACGTTCAAAGTCATGTATGATTCAACATCAATGTATTCAGTATATGCATTTTCAGATAATCAAACCTCCAATGCCAAAGCTCAGTACAGCTGAATGATCTGGCAGTTTCCACGGTGGTTTCAGGTAATGTCTGAGTAACGGGTCCCATTCTTCTCTGTCGATGTCACCGAATAAATAGTACGTGTCTAAATAATTGTCAAAATACTTAATTTAGCAATGCGAAAAAACGAAAGAACAACCCAACCGTTCCCCCTTTTCTCTATTGATTGCGGACGTAGATATTCATCGAAGTATTGACGCACGGTTGTTGAAACTGGAACAAGCAAGCAAAAACGTCAGCCACGTTCTTTTTATTTAGCTGTTTGATTCTCTTTCAAACAAAAAACAAACATTTCAAAGACAATTTGTAACTGGTACAGTGTTGCTTGCTGTGGCGGCAACGACTCACAGTGACCAAACTTATGGGTTAAAAAACAACATCAAGTCAACAAACCCCTGGAATACGAGTAAGTGTTTGCCGAACTGAGCTGTATGTTAACGTCACCGAAATCTGCCAGAAGTTGCTCGCGCGCACACAAACGTCGAAAATCGGAATTGTCGAAGTTTTCGATTATTACAGGCTCGGTGAAGGCAAATCTGTGTAATGTGGTTAAAGTTGAGTTCAGGGATATTTTCCATTGTCGATCTTGCTTTCAAACAGAAAACCTTTGCATGAACTCCTTTTGTGTCAGGTCCCCAGCTTCATGCTTTTCAATATTGCAAGGCCCATCAGCGGCCACAATTTGCTCGGGAGGCGTGAACCTGAACGAAGCAAACGCAAAGTCCTGTGATTGATTGGACGTTTTTTTGAAGAAAAAAGTTTCCTGTATCCAAAATTTTTTTGGTACAAGACAAAACGAATAATATAATACTGGGTGTGGCCAATGCAGTACCTTCACTAAAACAGCACCATTTCCAACGAACAGCTAAAGTCCCAAGAGATTTCAAAACGAAAGCTATGAGCCACCCAGCGAACTTCGCAGATTCCCCTGTTTTGAGAAAGCGCCAAAGCACGAAAAAAGCGTTGCCCTTTTGTCAAAACGTGCGGCAAGTTTGCCATTTATGGCACACAGGGGCGCATTTGTACGCTATCCACATCAGTTTGACTGACGCGCATGAGTGAAGGTTACGATTGACCAGGCTGTGCCGGCTCCTATCCTTGTACGACCACGAAAATGTACTACTGCTTGCCAGATAGCTAACCATCCGCCATTTTCTTGCTGTGAGCCAGCAGCAATGCTGGTGCCAAAAAGTGCCACAAGCGTCAATATGGTTAGCGTGATGGCGGAGAAAAATCGACCAAACGTCACTCGGTGACCCATGCGTCGCCACCAGCGTTTGCGAGCGATTCTCTGCAAGAACATGCAAATTTTTACGATTTTCTCTTAATTTTAGTTTGTCAAATAAAATTTTTTTAACATTTCATGTCCACATGCACTGATACAAGCATGTGTGGAAAACACCATAAGCAACTGATAAAGCAGACTAGGGTTAGAAGGATGTCGGGTGCCAAAAAGCGTAGGTGTCGGGTGCCTCCAGATGACCGGTTTATTGGGATCGGACAGCCGACACTTACGGTCAAAACAAGTTTTGCTGAGAATTTTGAACTTGAATTTAGTACATGAGCCAAAAATTGCATTAACGACGCAAATGAACAAAACTTTGCACGTTTTTTGTTCAAAAACTGGATGTCGGGTGTTTTTAGAACTGTCGGGTATCGGCTTTTTTTCTCAGATCGGTGTCGGGCTCTTCCAGATGTCGGGTACCACCCGACCTCTAACCCTAAAGCAGACAAAATAGAAAATACAGGAAAGTTTGTTTATTCACAGAAGCACGTTAGCAAAATACATAAAAGACCATGTTATCTAATTCGTTATTATGTACAGACATGTTATAGCCAGAGAATCAGCATCTTCAGCCGGGCTGGCAAGAAAAAATCACAGGGTTTCACAGAAAAAGTGAACAATTCTCTCGATCAAACTTGGAAATAGGCAAAATTGGACTTAAATATAAAATATTGATTTTGCAAACAATAGTTTTGATTCTCTAGATCGTTTATTCACATCAAATATAAATTCGATGACACACATAAATAACTCCCAAGCAGACTAGATTGAGAGTAAATACCACATTGCTAAATGCACACATCGCGCATCAAGTAACAAAAGTTCCACCGGAATAGTAGAAACCCAAACAACTCGCTAATGTTGTATCAAACTACTGATAATTAAATGACATTCTTTTGGTTGACCAAATTCTACTCGCATACCCAGCTACGTTTTGCACACCTAAGACCTAAATCACAATATAATCACAGTAGCTACAATGTGATCTACCAGAAATTTGATATGAGCAAGCACAGCGTGATAGCAACAAAACTTCCAAAAGTAACTTTTAAATGTGAGGATTTCAAATTTTTAACAAGGACGAGAAGAAAGAAGCAAAACGATGATTATTGGTTTGAAAGCATTGCTGAAGTTTCGGTAAGCCTGAGTGGTAAGCAGATAGACAGTTTTGACCAAGCAAAAAGTTAGTGAGCGTAAATCGCATTCATAAAAGCCGCAACGAAAATGTTGACAGAGATTGCCACATGGACTAAATTTAAAGTGCGAGATAAGGTGGTCGCCATAAACCGGGCCGCCACGAAACAGGGTACAGGGTAGCCAAATTTTGTGCTGACCTGAGCTGTTCTCAGTGCACCATCTTGACCTAGCGGGAATATCAAACTTGGTGACCGCTATCCGATAAGATTTGTTTCGTTACTTTGCGTTTTGGCTGAAATTTAAAGTCGAAACAATGGGCAAGCCACGCCCGTCAGGAAGACAAGGAGGATCCAACCCGATCATCAAGTTTGATATCCCACACAACGATGAAACATCATCCAATCAATCCGACATGCACTCTCCCACGCCATCAATTGGCCATCGTTCGCGTTTCACGATCATATCGGTCCGTTCACTAACTCTATTCAATTTATCAATCAACGGATCAACGTGAGTGCCTAGCCATTCATCAATTATCGACTGTTTGTACACAGGACCCATCGCCAACGTCATGAAATCCCGGAGATGCGTCCACTCTGCCAGCAGGCTGCAATGATCATCATGCTATTGGGGGCTGTTTTTTGCGTTTAAAATCATGGACCATTTATTGCTTGTGCACGATACGCTTTTCGGTATCGGTGCGTATGTTGAGCGGAGAATGTAAATGAGTGGGTGATGTCGAAAACCCCAAAAATCGAAAATAAAAACTCCGAAAAAACCCGAAAGATACAAAATACGTGAAAAAACAAATTTTTCTGTTGGAAAAAGGTATTCATGTAGTTTGTGCACCGAAAACGTGCACCGGTGCAGGTCGGACTCAAGTTTAAGAAATTCTTACGCCTCACAAAAGAAAAAAAAAAAAAAAAAAAAAAAAAAAAAAAAAAAAAAAAAAAAAAAAAAAAAAAGAAAAGAAAAAACCCCCCCCCCCGAGTTCCTGTACACTGTGGCAGCCTAAGCCTAAGCCTAATCCTGAATGCAAGCCTGAGCACCAACTACATGAATGCCAACTTCTGACAAAAAAATTTGGTCAATTTCTAACAACACGGCCCCTTATAAAAATGGAATGTTGTGACAGATTAATATTATCTATTAGTAGAAGACACCATAAAAATGAGAGCTTGATGAAGGCAGCATTGAAAAGGAAAAAACAGATAAATGAGTGAAGGCAAAAAAGCGAGCAAGGGCAAATTTAAAAAATTGCGCAAAAAAATAAAAAACTTTTGAAAAATACTAAATAAACTAAAAACCTAGCCCCATAAAAAGCAGAGAAAAAACGAGTTCCTGGAGAATCGGCTTTTACAACCATTTTCTAGACTGAGAAAATTAGAAGTTAAATTTAATTTTAAAATCTGTGTGCAAGTTGTACCTAACCTCCAATTTTTAGGTGCATATTCTAAAATTTTCGGTGCAAATTTGACCTAAAGTGTTTCAAAAAACTATGTCAACAAACCACCCCAGCTGGGTTTCGAAAAAACAGCAAAAGTTTACCTTTCAGACTTATCATGCAATTGCCCAACCATGCCGACGTTCAAATGCTGACGCTCTTCGTTGTATCGACTGAACCAACCCCGGAACCTGCGATTTTGTAAATTTCGAAATAGTTCAGACACCAACAAAGACTAATGAAAATTACGCTCACCAATCCGAACTGAAAAATCCGGGACAAGTCGCAGCGTATAGGTTTGACTGTTGATGCGAACCGATGTACACGGTTTGACCGGGGAAGTTCCATTGCTCGATTATGTTGCATGGTCTGCAATGAGGATGTTTCACTTAATAATTTTTATTTTATTTGAAAGCAACTGGATAAAAAAGATATAAGCTGCATGAAAAACAATTTGAAAAACACCAGCCTGGGACGTTGCGTGACCGGAATCCTTCTGTCAGCACCTCCATAACCGACCAAGTTCGAAGCACTGGCGTGCGTACTTTCAGTAAATTCGCCTAAATTTCGGCTCACAATATTTTTTTTGAAAAAAAAACTTTCAAGCAATCAAACCAACCGTGCACTAAAGTTTGCATGCACATTGCGAGCGATGGAAGACCGGTCGGCAGCAACTCACAGAGAACGCCGAAATGGTCGTATCTGAAAAATCCACATATTCTTCAAATTTCAATCTCTTATAGATTTGACCACTGATCATCAACATACCTCGACCATCCTGTTAATATCACACCAGCCCAGGATATTCGAGAGCGCTGATCTTGCATTACAGCAAGCCAGAGTTTGTGATTGGCAACGTGAAGGGCTGAAGCAGGAAGCAAATAATTATTTTTTAATTTCTTCGTTTATTTCAAAACATCTCAAGGTTCTCACAAGTGTCAGGCGTCGTTTCATTGGGTCCGGAAGCGCCTTTGAACGCGGTCGCCGCCCAGCACGAACCGAAATGGCACAAGAAAGACCACACATCTGAAGATCACAGAAAAATTAAAATATCCATAACTTTGAGCTTTCGACATAAAATCACATACCAGGAATCGCATCAGCTCCATAATACCACATCACAGGCTCAACTGCGTCCTGCAGTCCGGACGGGGCCACGTCGTGCATAAAGTCAGCGCCACGCAACATGTCGTCCCAGATTTGGATACGGACTGTCGCACCTGAACCATTCTTACTGTCGGTGAGATTTATGCCAAAAAATCATTCGCAGCCAAACACACGAGGGTGGGACAGGGTTCCTTTAGCCACCTGAGGTGGCGATTTTGTCACTTGAGATTTTCAAAGCGCCAGTTGAATTTTGAGCCAGGTGGCCATTACCGCCATGATTTGTACATACGTAATTTGTTTGTCATAATCGTAATCGTAATCGTAATCCGCCATAATTTGTTTGCACCGTTTTCCTCTTTTGTTTGTTAAAAAAAACCTTGCTCAGCGTAACTTCTCGATTTTTTGGCTTAAAACACGCGACATGGTTCCGAAATCGACATCACTTTGACCTTGAAATCGCCACGTGGAATTTGGGTCGTTTATTCCGGCAATTTTTTAAGAAGCCTGGGACAGGACAGAACTTAACTAAACCCGGTAGCCCTGCTAATTTTGATTGGTATTTGAATCTGAAGCTAGAATTCTGAACCCATGGCGCAAACGAATGCACAGGACATGGAAATTTGTTGATACATACTGAAAATGCAATCCTTATTTTTGTCCTCATTTCATGTATTAATTTTAAGGCTCTGCCACATGTAGATCGGTTATTGTCGAATTATGGCGGAGGAGGATAGTCAATCCGACCTAAAACATAGCTGTTTTATCGCCTGTGTGACACTGGCCGACCGATGTTACTCGGCTTCGGGCCGTTTTAAAAAAACGGCCGGGGGGAGGTGGGTGGTTCGATGCGAGAAATTGACAAACAAACGGAAAACAACTAACGCGCCAACGCACCCATTACAGCCAATCTGGCGCGTATATAGGCAGCAACGCGATTAACATGTTCACAAAACAGACGCACATTCGTCCAGCCCCGAACGCTCATACGCTCGCGACACTGAGGACACACGCCCAGTTGGTGCACCTGCGATGTGTGCATTGTTTAGCTGGTTTTTATTTCTTTCCTCACGCAATGTTTTTCAATAAATCTCAGCAAAACAAACTAAAATGACAGACCTCATCACATCCAATGTGAATGATAGGCATTTGATCAATGTGAAAGTCGATTATCTGATCGAGCATACGAGCGAGCAGCGCAAACGCTTCTGAAAAAACAATGCACACTAGTTTTGCCTTAATTTTGAAGGGATGACAAAGTTTAAAATCAAATTAGGCCCACCCACGAAAAATCAATAAATAACCTTCACTCGATGGGCAGATGCTGTTCGGATAAAGTTTGTGTTCACGTAAATGTCGATGTTTTTGATGTTTGAGGATGAACTGAAACAAAACGTGCTTGACAATATGTTTTGGGTTTTGGTAAACAACGCAGCGCAGGTGCAATAGCACAACACACACATACACAACAGAACAACCTTGGAGCAGTGTTGCAGGGAGGCACTTTGGAGGGGGATACCAACTGTACCAGAGCCGATGGTCGGGGTTGGTACCTTAGAGGGGGGGTGGGGGTTAGGTTCTTGGGTGAAAAATTTTAATGTTTTTATTATGTGTGGAATCGTGTGAAAACGTGGTATTTGCATGCACAGCACGCGTTTTGGGCATATTGAGGGAAAAACCACCGATTTTACACCATTTTAGCTATTTTGGTCAAAAATTGGCACTTTGGGGCAACACCTACTGTACCCAATGCAGTGCTGTGGCCGGGGGGGGGGGGGGGGGGGTGGGGGCGCCCCCCCCGTCCCCCCAATGGTACCCTACCCGCCCCGGCCTGGTACGCTACCCCTACCCGCCCCGCTCTGGTACCCTACCCCCCTACCCGCCCCGCCCTGGTACCCTACCCGCCCCGATTTTTACCCCCAAAATGCCCATTTTTCGGTCAAAAATGACCAAATTTCGACCGAAAACCCTAAAAAGTGGAAAAAATCTCGCGCTGCGCGCGATATATGTACTTTCTAGTACATAAAAACAGGCACGCGAAAAAACTTGTGTTGTACCCTACCCTCCCCGAAAAATCGTTCCCCCCCTCCCCCCAAACCGGATTTCCCCCCAAAGCCCAGGTACACTACGCCCCTACCCGCCCCGATTTTTTTCCACCTATGTACCGTACCCGCCCCGCCAAAGTAGCCCCAGCACTGACCCAATGTAGTGGCTGGGGCTGGGGGGCATGTGGGGATTACCCCCCTAAGTGGTATCTATCTCGAGTCAACCCATAGGGGGATGGGGGAAGGGTATCTATCTCGAGCCGATCCCAAAGGGTATCTCGAGTAAGTAGATCGTTGCTTTTCAAAGCCAAAAATAGGTGTTTTTCGACTTCGGAACCCCTAAAAATCGCGCGCTACATATACTGGCAGGCGAAAAAAAAACCGGTTTTTTTTCCGAAAAAAAACCGAAAAAAACCGTTTTTTTCCGAGACCCGAATACTTTTCCATTTATTTTTCCGTGGGTACCTTTTCGGTTTTTGATCGGAAAAATATCGGTACTTTATTCCAATTTTTTCAAAAAATTGTAATGCAAAACTGATGAGTTTTTCGATTTCAGTGAAAAATTGGCTCGAGCACAAAAATTAACCGGCTCAAAATGGGCCAAAAAGCGTGTAAACCAAGTGTTTTCGACTGACTTCAACACTCTTCAAGAGCACTCTCGTCACATCGAACAATTTTTGCACTGAAATTGTTATATTTTTCGAAATTACGTTCTTAAGTACTGGAAAAGTATTTGGAAAAAAAACGGTTTTTTTCGAAAAAAAACCGTTTTTTTCCACGAAAAATAAAGAACGGTTCTTTATGACAGTATAGCGCTACACCCAAAAATGGTCATTTTAATCCAATTTTCGGCAAAAATATCAAAATGTACCCATTTTTAGGCCAATTTTGCAGTAAAATTGCATGCAAAAAACGGCTTTTTTTCGCCTTTTGACAGACTATAGGGGTATCTTGGGTAGCGTCTGGGGGTATCTCGAGTTACTCCGAAACCTTCCCCCTAGGGTATCTTGGGTCGATTGGCCTGCCACCACACTGACCGTACCGGGCAACCGCGGTAAAAATCGGGGGGATACCTACTGTACCAGGCGAGGGGGATGCCCACTGTACAAACCTCCACCTCCCCAAGCTCCAACGCTGCCTTGCTTGGAATGACACACCAGCTGCTGCACTCAACGTTTTTGCTCACCTCAACATGTCCAAATGTTTGTACCAAAGGAACAACGGTCATTTGAAGCGTTCGGCACTCGAGAATGAACGCTCGAAGTTCACTGGGGCTGAATAAGACAAAACTACTTACGACATTACTATATGGATCCAGGAATGGATTTGGGTTCCTCCATGCCTCAATGCTTCAGGTCCTTCAGCAGTTGAGGACTTCAGTCAAGCAAGTTCACTCTAAATACAAAAATTATAAGTTGTTCCACGGAGTTGAAAACTTACTTAGCTATAATGATCATGCCTATTCCAGATCTATTATGTGTCGTCCTTATCAAACAATGAAGCAAACAAATAATCAAAGTTTCAACATGTGTAAACATTAACATTAACATATAAAAACCAAAACCAACGGATATGCGTTGGCTCCGGCCAGATGTTTGATATCGCCGGAGTACGGGAATGTGTCTTCGTATTCGAGCACAAGTCCAGTGGCGCCCATTCGACGAAACAACGGCAGCAATTCGCTCAAATAGGACAGCTTCGGCGGGGCGCCCTTGAGATCGAGGTGAATAAATCTGGAAATCAAAGCGCAATCGGCGAATTTGTGGTGGCAAACCGAAGTAAAAACAAAATACAAACTTTGGCAGCTGTTGCGTGACCGTTATTGGTGTCATTCCGCCCGGCTAGAATGGGCCAACAGCCCAGCACACAATTGAAAGACAACCGCGAGGCGACGACGAAATAAAATTAAGGTGAACTCAACCCCATTCGTGGACGCTGCGAAAGCGCCGTAGTTCACATGTGGAAGTTATTCTAGATTGCAGCATGACCTGCAAATGAATACAAATGCTCAATGTTCGATTCGAACAAAAAAACAATTAAACCTGAAAAAACTTTCGTTGATAGCAGAGATTTAGATCGGGGATCGGGCCGGGCCGGCCGGAGATTTGGAGGGTCGGTCGGGCCCAGTGTTGGAGGTACTCTGGAGGGGGGGATACCTACTGTACCGCGCTCGGAGAGGGGGGATACCTACTGTACCAGAGCCGATGGCCTGGGGGGGGTTATGTAGCTAGGGGGGGGTTGGGGGTTAGGTTTTGGGGTGAAAATTTTTATTGTGTTTATTATGTGTGGAATCGTGTGAAAACGTGGGGTAATTTGAGGTAAAAACCACTGATTTTACACTAATTTTGGCCATTTTGGCCAAAAATTGGCACTTTTGAGGCAAAATCGGGGGGATACCTACTGTACCGGGGTGAAAATCGGGGGGGATACCTACTGTACCATGCCAAACATCGGGGGGATACCTACTGTACCAGGCGAGGGGGGATACCTACTGTACTGGGGGGGGGCTACCCCCCCAAACCCCCCCACCTCCAACACTGGTCGGGCCGGGCCAGGCCGGGCCGGACTTGCCGGCCCGAATCGCTCAAATTCAGATATGTCAATCGACCCGGCCCGGCCCGACCGCACCTGGGCAATACCTGGGCAAACCCAATACCAATACCCAATACCAATACCAGGCCATCTTCAATACCAATACCCAATACCAGAATTAGACCCAATACCAATACCAAACACTGGTATTGGTATTGGGTATTGTGCCCACCAGAGGTGGGAATCGGGCCGGCCCGAACGGTCGGGCCGGGCCGGGCCGGGCCGACTTTTCGGAATGTATGGCCGGGCCGGGCCGGGGTGGCCGGCCCGAAAAGGCCCGACATCATCGAATTTCAATAAAAAATGGTGATTTTTTAGGCTAAATTTGCCAAAATTTCTCGCGATTCTGCAAATTAGTACCGACTTCCATGATTATCAGGTATTTCTAAACCAAAAAACAGTAATTTTTGCACCAAAAAATTGCTTCAAAATATCATCAGAAAAAGTCGGGCCGAAAAAATCGGGCCGGGCCGGGCCGGGCCGACTTTTTTCCAAGTCGGGCCGGGCCGGGCCGGACTTCCCGGCCCGAACTGTCGGGCCGGGCCGGGCCGGGCCGACCCCCGGACCTCGTCGGGCCGGGCCGGGCCGAGGTAACCCGGCCCGATTCCCACCTCTGGTGCCCACCCGACCCATACCTAAAATTCGAATTTGATTCCACAGCGGTCCACAACGCAAGAGGTTTCTTCTGAGAAGCAAGGTTTTTGACACAAAATTGACCGCTCCAAACTAAAAAATTGTAAATAACACTAAAATTTAATGTTAAACAAATCCAATGCCAAATCCTGGTCATAGTCAATCTTTAAAGCGGGAAACCACATATCTCATGCTTGGTTTTTTACTACGCAGTTAGACTGTTTATGTCCAACGGTCACAAAAACAACGATCAAACGAGATAAACCACGTTAAAACTGTCAGAATTTATCTTTGAAAAGTTGCTTTCAGGAACAAACGCGAGCTTGTGCCGACTTACGCTCACCCTTTTGATCATGAAAGGCAGTGAGACTGAGACAAGAACCAGCTCGCTGACAGATGAAACCTTTGTGAAACATTTCACACGTGGCTGTTGGTTGACGAGCTGGTTGGATTCCCTACTGATTGTTCTGCCGTTGCCTGATCAAAAGTGGGAGCGTAAGTCGGCACAAGCTCGAGTTTGTTCCCGAAAGCAAATTTTTAAAAATTAATTCTCACAATTTAAACGCATTTCATTTTGTTTGAACGATGTTTTTGTGATCACTCATCGTATATAGTCACATTTTATTGCAAAAGGCCGGATTCTGAGAGCATGCGATATCCGGTTGCCCGGTTTAAATGAGCACGAGCGACTAGTTATACGGAAAATCCACCCGAATTCAAATTGCCGCCAAAACCAATGCCAGAGAATAAAGGGAGGTTACGTGTCAATCTTCCCAGCTCGTTCGGCGTAATGGATTCGGGACACGATCGTGTTCGGGACTTGCCAATGCGCACATGTGGGCCAGAGGTTAGGATCGGGTCGGGTTGGGCTTGGGCCGGCAACCGCAACCGGCAGATTTTTTTCCAATAACGGCAACCGGCCCAACCAGGCCCAAATTGCTAAATTATCAAGTCAAAACCACGTTTTTGGCGCAAAAATCTCCAAAAATTTGCGCTTCACGTTGCGTACCGTAAAAACCTTAATGCTAGGAGGGCTCTATTAATTCAATGACCCCATTTTGGCTTTGGGGGGCTGTATTATGGGGTTTTCCTCAAAATGCTGGGTAAGTCACCCCGGCATCTCCCCCTCTTTTTGGCCGCAAGAACCGTCCAGCAGTGTTGGAGGTACTCTGGAGGGGGGATACCTACTGTACCGCGCTCAGAGAGGGGGGGATACCTACTGTACCAGAGCCGATGGCCTGGGGGGGTTATGTACCTAGGGGGGGGGGTTGGGGGGGGAAGGGGGGGGGGTTAGGTTTTGGGGTGAAAATTTTTAATGTGTTTATTATGTGTGGAATCGTGTGAAAACGTGGTATTTGCGCGCGTAGCGCGCGAATTTTGGGTAATTTGAGGCAAAAACCACTGATTTTACACTAATTTTGGCCATTTTGGTCAAAAATTGGCACTTTTTGGGCAAAATCGGGGGGGATACCTACTGTACCGGGGTGAAAATCGGGGGGGATACCTACTGTACCATGCCAAACATCGGGGGGGATACCTACTGTACCAGGCGAGGGGGGATACCTACTGTACTGGGGGGGGGGGACCCCCCCCCAACCCCCCCCCCCCCACCTCCAACACTGCCGTCCAGTATCTCCCCCTCAGATGCCTCAGAAGCAGAGGTGGGAATCGGGCCGGGTTACCTCGGCCCGGCCCGGCCCGACTTGGAAAAAAGTCGGCCCGGCCCGTCCCGGCCCCAATTTTTTCGGCCCGACTTTTTCTGATGATATTTTGAAGCAATTTTTTGGAGCAAAAATTACTGTTTTTTTTTGGTTTAGAAACCAGTTTTGGTTTTACCTGATAACAGTGTAGTTCCTGGGGGGAGGGGGGTCCCCCCTTCGGGTACACTATCCACCTATCTCCCCCTCCGGGTACACTATCTCCCCCAATTTTTACCTAAAATAGACAAATTTTGGCCTAAAATAGGCATTTTTAGGCATAAAATGAGTGATTTTTAGGTCAATGTTGTCAAAAATCGCCAAAATACCCTTTTTATTGAGAGTTTTTTCCAAAAAGGGGCAAAAATGGGTCAAATTTTCGACCTCAAGAAATTACTTTTCTCCAAGTTTGGGTCCTCCCCCTTCCCCCCCAGGTGAGGTGGGTACGTCTGTTCCCCCTCCGAAAAAAAGGGAGGTACCGCCTGTTTCCCCTCCGGACCAGGAACTACACTGGCCCCAGTGTAGTGGCAGGCCCATCCCATGTGTGGGAGGTAAGGCAGTGATGTAGTTGGTCCGAGCAAGGAAGCTAGCTCGCTTTAGCGATAACCTATAACCCGACCTACTGTACCGGGGTGAAAATCGGGGGGGGGGATACCTACTGTGACATGCCAAACATTGGGGGATACCTGCTGTACCAGGCGAGGGGATACCTACTGTACTGGGGGGCTACCCCCTAAACCCCCACCTCCAACACTGACACAGTGTGTTTTAAAAGTATTTGGTGAAGAGAAGAATACGACGAAACTAGCCTTTCAGCGCAAACTTTAATTCAGTTTCAGGTGCTTGTTCTCATTCGAGCTAAGGCCAGATTTGGCGACTTGCACTCATCTGAAAACCGCCGGCGAAACATCAGCCTCCAAATCACACTATCACGTGATCGCCGATGACCCTCGCTCACCGACTGTTCGAATCGAG
Source organism: Rhynchonema sp. JSB1_4 (assembly GCA_030248065.1). Taxonomy (NCBI): domain Eukaryota; kingdom Metazoa; phylum Nematoda; class Chromadorea; order Monhysterida; family Xyalidae; genus Rhynchonema; species Rhynchonema sp. JSB1_4. The sequence continues at coordinate 18,114 of JASAMV010005869.1, forward strand.
CGCACGCCAATTCAGGTTGTGTTGCGTTCAGTTTATCTGTCGAATTTTATCCCACTGGTATGTAATGTTGATTGATGTCTGTTAATTTTTTGAAAGTGGGCTATCATTCCAGCTGGAAGATAGAAAAAGGTGAAAATTTAGCTGCTGTTTGCCACTGAAATGCCAACTTACACGCCAGCTTTTTTGGCCTGGCCCGAGTTCTAACACAGTGACACGGCAATGTGGTGAACCCACTCTCTAAGATGTTTATTGGTGTCCAGGTTGAAAACACGCCTTCGGACATGGGCTCGGCGACGTCGAAAGGCTCGGAGTTAATGGGATCGACGCCCCGGTCACAGATCGATTCACCAACTAGCTCGATGGCACCGCTCGTCAGCAACAACACCGGCAGCAAGAGCCAGGCCAACAAAAACAAGCACGACCTGCAACGTCGTATATTCAATCGGCATCCCCTAGCGCCGAAAAACTTGGGACAAAACATCGATTTTGCATTGAAGGAAGACTTGACCAACACATGCACTGGCACGACCGAGAACTAACGTTCCTTTTACGACAACATATTCAATATAAATATCGACTGCTTGATCATGTTTATTAGATGGTCTCAAAACTTGTTTGAAAGCCCATGCGAATCATTCCTAGTGTTTGGTATGGCTCTTGTGTCTGTGTAAAGGCAAACTATACCAACATGAGCTCGATTTCGCAGCTGGCAGAAGGTGAAATATTCATACGCGGGTACTAATTTGGGAAATGTTATACGTTGAAGAATACAAAACGAAGCATGACGGTTTTCTCTTTCTATTTTTGTTTTGAATACACAACACCTTCGAAATCACCAGCTTTGCCTTTACCACGGCCACCTGAAATGCTCTGCCGAAATACTCTGCGAAACATTTTGTTCCCTTCTTTTCACAGACAATGTGCAAATGTCTGTCATTTATCGTCTTCCAGGTTCATAAACAACAACGTGTATAAACTTTGATAAACATAACAAGTTTCCTGCAAACAATATTCACGATGCAATCGTGAAGCGTTTAGCCTTCATGCCGCGCACTTCCTTAGCTTTCTTCTTTCTGCCCTTCATGATCTTGTGATAAACCCTCGTGTTTCTTCGCCAACATCATTTCCTGCAATTTCCGTTTCTCACCCATTTCATTTGCGGCGTTTTGGGGGTGCATACGGTACACCTGACCAGCGCGCACTGCGTTGTCGTTGGACTGCCGTGGCTGGAATGAAACAACAGTGGGTGAGCTTTCGAAACCCTGTCACAGAACCGAGTCCAAAAACGGCTAAGAACCTCTTGCTTTTTTCGTTTCGTTTTTGAGGCCATGTCATCGGCGGACACATTCGTATCGTGGGCCATTAACTCGGTCACATCTATAAAGTGGATAGTATTCAGTAGGGTTAGAGAGATGTCGGGTGCCGAAAAAGTGTAGGTGTGGTGTCGGGAGCCTCCAGGTGTCGGCTGTCGGGTTTTTTGGGACCCGACACTTTCGGTTCAAAACATCAGTTTTGCCGAGAAAAGGATTTTGAAAGAAAATTTTCTTCGAAACAAATGTTTCTGAAGACGCAGAATGTGACATTTTACTGTTTATTTCGTGTGAAAATACTTGAATTCAGTCACTTGATCCAAAAAATTGCACTAAGAATGCGAAGAAGCAAAAATTTGACTGTTTTTGGTCCAGAAACAGGTGTCGGGTGTTTTCCAAAAACTAGATGTCGGGGGGTGTTTTCCAAAAACTAGATGTCGGGTGTCGGTTTTTTTGGAACTGTCGGGTGTCGGCTTTTCTTCTCAAATGTCGGGTGTCGGGTACCCCCCCCCCCCGTCCCCCCACCTCTAACCCCAGTATTCAGGTCACGTTGGGTTTGTGACTATAATCCGTGGCGAATAGTGGTTAGGTTGGGGGCGTTTTCAACCAGATAGCTAGATTCAGCCCCTTTTGGCAAAAGTATTGACCGTCACACCACCCACCTGCCCGATTCCCACCTCTGCACACAGCCACGGCGAAAAACGACTATCTGTCGCAGTGTTGGAGGTGGGTGGGGGGGGGGGGTTTGGGGGGGGTAGCCCCCCCAGTACAGTAGGTATCCCCCCCTCGCCTGGTACAGTAGGTATCCCCCCCCGATGTTTGGCATGGTACAGTAGGTATCCCCCCGATTTTCACCCCGGTACAGTAGGTATCCCCCCCGATTTTGCCTCAAAAGTGCCAATTTTTGACCAAAATGGCCAAAATTAGTGTAAAATCAGTGGTTTTTGCCTCAAATTACCCAAAATTCGCGCACGCGCGCAAATACTACGTTTTCACACGATTCCATACATAATAAACACATTAAAAATTTTCACCCCAAAACCTAATACCAATACCTAAACCCAATACCAATACCCAATACCAATACCAGGCCAGCTTCAATACCAATACCCAATACCAGAATTAGACCCAATACCAATACCAAACACTGGTATTGGTATTGGGTGGTATTGGTATTGGGTATTGTGCCCACCCATAATGGTGACCTGAGCTGTGACATTCCAGGTCAAACTCCCTTTATTCTCTGGCATTGGTTTTGGCGGCAATTTGAATTCGGGTGGATTTTCCGTATAACTAGTCGCTCGTAAATGAGCCCCTGTTTGAGAAATTCTCTCACACAGCTTTTCACACACAATCCGATCACGCAACAGAATATGAAGCACGGTGACCCGTCGCCTTCGCTCGTCTTATATCCTGTGGACCTCTACATTGTGAGTCCCTCTCTACATGGTGAACAAATGGTCAGTCCCCGAATTTCCATGGGTTGTAAACCTCCACATAGTGAATAATTCTATATAGTGTGGTGAACACTTTTTTCGTTCTGAACAGAGACTTAACTACTGAAAGTGACCTGGTGAACAAACTTGGTTAGGCGGACGAAGTCAACCAAGCAGTATCAATGAACAGTTGTCTGCTGCAGTTGTTTACTGCAAGCTTCTGGATTGAAATGATGCCAAACACGTCATAAACCCGATAAACCCGTGTGAAATTACCAGCGCACCCAATTTTGTAACTATTTGCCTTACGAATTCGCCGTACCGTTCACAATGACTAATTTATGCTTGGTTTTTGCTCTACAGGTCTACATAGCGAACGTTCTGTACAGCGAATGAGATGGTCGGGTTCCGCTCTGTTTATTATGTGGAGGTTTGACTGTATTGAGATCTATATAGTCTTCATTATGTATTTTGGTTCGATCATGCACATCCACTGTATATCATAGGTGTGACTAACTCATCGTAGTTCTGTTCACCAGATGACGGCAGCGACGTTAGCAGTAAATGGTGATACTTTCGGAACGGTGTAAAGGTCAGTTGGGTGTAAACATCGATGGAAAGCTCGGTGTGAGAAAGTTCAGCATAAGCGTGAAACAGCGCACACTGACCAAGCAGCAGACACGCGTTTGACAGCATTGTTTGCAATATTGTTCGTTTACGCTGGTTGCGTAAGCGTTTTTAAACGATATATATGAATTTCGTAACCTTTTATGGAGTCATTTTGATTGCGATCAGTCAGCGACGTCAAGGTTTTTGGCACCGCCGTCAATGAATGTTATTTCTCAGCACAACGACGAAAGGACGGTAACTTACAAATATTCCTTTAAAACGTTTGTGCAAACAGTTTAAATGAATCAGATTGCAAATAAGCGATTAACACACTGCACAGTAGAAAGGACCGTTCGTTTAGAAAACGCGTCTGCTGCTTGCTCAGTGTGCACTGCTTCAAGGTTACACCGAACTTTCTCACACCGACCTTGCTACCGACCTTTACACCCAACTGACTTTTACACCGTTTCGAAAATACCACCAAAAGGATTGTGCAAAAAAAAGAATTTTAACTTCCTAGCAACGTTGAAAAAATGGTACTATTCTTTCTTTTTTACAAAAAGTTTTTCGTTCTTGTTTAATGTCAACGAAGTATCGAAGGAAAAATGGAAGGAGGTGCCCCTTACACAACAACTTCACCAAAGGTGTTGGAATTGAGCCCAACTAGCAGGAAACGTGGTTATTTATATAAATTACTTTCGGGCGAGTTTTGCGCGTTTGGGTGACAATTGTGCAGAATTCGTGCATTCTGGGAACAAAAAGGTACAAAATATCCCATGCCCAATTTTTTGGTTTTTTTTTGCAAAAAAGGGTACCAACTGGTCGAGCTCACATGCGAAAACGCACTCTTCCTCCACAAATTTTTCCGACGAATTGAAAGAGATTTGAAAAATTTGGATTTTGGAAGAAAAGATTGACGAAAAACGTTGCCTGCCATTCGGAAAACAAAGCACTATGGTCTGTCTTCTTTCTGCTTCACATTCACATTAATTGCCTTCAGATGTCTGTTTTGCGGCTTTCTCGCTGTTTGCATCAACTCTCGACAAAATCTGTTTTCGTTCCGTGTTGCTCTGCTGCTGTTCTGCCGAGTTCATCAATTTCGATTGTTGTTTCGAGCGTCCGATCAATTTACAACGACAGCAATGTTCCCCGTGTGATGCCCGACAGACGAAAACGCGTGGAACGCATTCAGGACATCGGATATTCGTTCAATTATTATGAACCAGGTTGACAGATACCGTAAAAACCTAAATAGAAGGGGCTCTGTTAACTCACTGACCCCATTTTGGGGGGGTATATTGCGGGGGGCTCTATTTCGGGGGACCTCTATTAATTCATTGACCCGAACATGAAAAATTGTTCCCAGAAATACCCCCCAAAAAACCCTAAAATGGGTTTGAAAGGATGTTTTTTCGCTTGTAATCGCATTTATTCGTGTCTATTCGTCAATTAGAGGCGTTATGTATGTGCTCTGATCTGAACGAACAACAAACGTGCATACCTAAATGTATCTGTGCACCACTACTAAGCCTTAATACACGACTGTATAGGGGATGTTACTTAGGGGGGGGGGGCTCTATTCCGGCGGTTGGCTGGCTCTATACATTCACTGACCCGGAGGTCGCAATCGGGCCGGCCCGCGATTTTGGGCTTTTGACTCGGGCCGGGCCGGAGATTTGGAGGGCCGGGCCGGGCCGGGCTTGCTTCTGAAGTGACTAATGTTACTGAAAAAGTGGGGATTTCTTTTGTGAAAAAAACTAAAATTTCTGACGGATTCGGCAAGTAAGTGATCAGTTCACTGTAGTGGCTGGGGGGGGATGGGGGGGCTTCCCCCCCCCCTAAGGGGTATCTATCTCGAGTCAACCCTTAGGGGGGGATGGGGGGGAAGGGTATCTATCTCGAGCCGACCCCAAAGGGTATCTCGAGTAAGTAGATTTATGGTTTTCAAAGGCAAAAATAGGTGTTTTTCGACCTCGAGACCCCCAAAAATCGCGCGCTCCGCGCGCAAACACCCAAAAATGGTCATTTTAGGCCAATTTTCGGCAAAAATGTCAAAAAATACCCCTTTTTAGGTCCATTTTGCAGTAAAATTGCATGCAAAAAACGGCCTTTTTTCGCCTTTTGACGGACCATAGGGGTATCTTGGGTAGCCTCTGGGGGGTATCTCGAGTAAGTCCGAAACCTTCCCCCCCCTAGGGTATCTTGGGTCGATTGGCCTGCCACCACACTGATCAGTATTGCCTATCTGACGACTTTTTCATGGAAAACAATGATTTTTCAGCCAAAAAATAGGTTCAAAATTCGCAAAAATTCTGACAAAAATTGGGTTAAAATTTGAGCCAAAAATTCGAGCCGGAGATTTGGGGGTTCGGGCCGGGCCGGAGATTTGGGGGCTCGGACCGGGCCGGGCCGTGCGACCTCTGCACTGACCCCTTTTTGGGGGGCTCTATCCCGGGGGGCTGTATTTAGGTTTTTACGGTTCTGCAGTCGAAGTGTGCGGCAGAGGTCGCAATCGGGCCGGGCCGGGTTCGGGCTCAATTTTTTGGGTCAGATTTCACCCGATTTTTGTCATAATTTTTTTTGCACTTCTTCTGAACTTATTTTTTGTGGAAAAATAATTGCTTTCAATGAAAAAGTTTTCAGATAGATAAGTACTGTACTGGTCCAGATTTTCAGAGGTCGCAATCCGGCCGGGGTGCCCGGCAGGGTAGTACTTGGTTGGGGGCAGTGCTGTGGCTGGGGGGTGGGGGGTCCCCCCAATCAGTGTAGTTCCTGGGGGGGAGGGGGGGGTCCCCCCCCTAAGGTACACTAACCGCCGCGACCAAGGTACACTAGTACACTAACCGCCGCGCCAGGTACACTAACCGCCTCAATTTTTGCCCAAAATATGCATTTTTAGGCCTAAAATGGACAATTTTAGGCCTAAAATGGGTGATTTTTAGGCCGATGTTGTCAAAAGTCGCCAGAATACCCTTTTTATGAAGAATTTTTTCCAAAAAGGGCCAAAAATCGGTCAAATTTTCGACCTCAAAAAGTGACTTTTTCGTGAATTTGGGTCTTCCCCCCCCCTTCCCCCCCAGGGAGGTACACTAACCGCCGCACGGAAAAAAGGGGTAGGTACACTAACCGCCGCGCCGGACCAGGAACTACACTGCCCCCAATGGTACCCTACCCGCCCCGGCCTGGTACGCTACCCCCTACCCGCCCCGCTCTTGTACCCTACCCCCTACCCGCCCCGATTTTTACCCCAAAAATGCCCATTTTTCGGTAAAAAATGCCCAAATTTCGACCGAAAACCCTAAAAAGTGCAAAAAATCTCGCGCTGCGCGCGATATATGCACTTTTTAGTACATAAAAACAGGCACCCGAAAAAACTTGTGTTGTACCCTACCCGCCCCAAAAAATCTCCCCCCCCCCCAAACCGGATTTCCCCCCCCCCCCAAATCCCAGGTACACTACCCCCCTACCCGCCCCGATTTTTTCCACCTTTGTACCCTACCCGCCCCGCAAAAGTAGCCACAGCACTGCTTGGGGGGAGTGGGTCCGCAACCAAAAGCCCAAAATCGTGGCCCGGCCCGGCTCGAAGCAACCTCTGGTGTGCGCCTGTTCGGTATGGTGACCAACTCAAAAAAACCGTTGTATTTCCGGGAAAAAAAACCAAAAAAGCGTTTTTTCCCGAACCCGGTAATTTTCGAAAATAAATTACCTCCCCGAAAACATTGCCGATAATTTGTTTTCCCGACAAATGTGTTTTTTTGGTCTGAAACGGCAAACAAATTTCTCGAGGGTTCGATCGAACCTGTGTCATAAAATCGGTACAAGAAGGTCTAAAACAGCTGAAAGCGACCCTTTTCGTGCCTGAAACACGCAGGTCGAAGGGGATTGAACAAACCACAAGTTTTGCAAAAATTGCTCAAAAAATGGGTGTTTTTGACTTCGGAATTCCTTAAGTGCTGGTATAAAGCGTTTTTTCCGAAAAAACCCCTTTTTTCCGAAAATATAAATAACCGTAATTTCAGTCACTGCGAAAAATATTAATATAGTCCTTCTTTTCTTAGTGTTCACGTTTTACTCAGGCGACCCTTTGCCGCGAGACAGCAAGACGAGGTGGCCAGCCAAAGTGATGCGGCCTGAATTTAAAATCAGAGACACTTGGGGACCAGAAAGGGCATTGTTTGGTCGAAACGATTATATTGGTCGGTTGTTTTTTCTTGCCGATATTTTGCGGGCCAGTAGTTGGTCGCTTGTTCAAGTAAGGCAAAATATAGTCTGAAATTGCTTCATGAGGAAAAATCGAGCTGGGAAAATTGACAAATAGCGTAAAAAGCGATATTTGAGAAAGGGATTTCTCGACTACCGAAGTTTTTGGGGAGATTTGGAAACATTTCGGAATTTTTCCGATTATTTCGCAATGCCCGAAAAACAATCGTTTCGTTACTTTGGCCTGCTGTATAAAACGATAGTTCCGTTTTCGCGTGCAACTGTGTTTGACGTCAGTGTTTTTAATTTAAAAAGTGAGTTTTTCTTTCAGACATTCTCGGCGACGGCAGCCTGCATCCCGCACAGCTGATGTACCATCAGCCGACGTGGCTGCGCGGGTTTCCCGGTCAGCACAAGGCCAACGAACTTTTGAAATTGTTGCATTATCGGAATCTGTACAAAAATCGTCTACGACGTACCGCACCGCAGACTTATCACGAATTAGTGAAACGAATCAATTGGTTGTTGAAATATCACAATTATAAAAAGTCGGACGAAATGCACCCTGAACGCGACCTCGGACTTTGGGACGAAGAACCGGACTTTTTCTTCAAGGATAAGGGCCAAAGAGCGTATGATGATCTTCCTTGAGCACATTTGTTTATGTCGATGATTTGAGAATTTTTAGTCAATTTGTGTTCAGTCGTGATGAGAATAAAGTGTGACACTTGTTTGGAAAGATCTCCACGCGATTCTTGTTTCGAAACGGTCATTTTAATATCCGCTGCCTGGTTCTGTTGCGGGACCAGCATATTTGTGTTGTCTATCTTCAATTTAGGTTTATTCATTCTGTTTTCAATTTGCAGAAAAGTTTTGGCCGTGTGCTATCCCCAAACGGAACGGGGTAAACGAGCAAAACGTTTCATAAATTTCTTTTGGATGCTCGAACAACCTCAAACAACATGATCTCGGTTCCACTTTGGTCCGCAAAACATGAAAAGAAGGGGCAAAGACAACGGGTCGCGCCGGGGCCAACGAAACAACAATTGATTGACATGATTAATGGATTGGTCCAGCAAGTTGGTTTGGTTCAAGTTCAAGTTTTTTATTGCATCAGAAGCAACATGGTAACGTCAACAACACGCATAAGCTGGACAGTAACGACGAGACCATAAATAATTACAAGTGTTTAGTGGGCCAGTGGATAGTTACGGATCGAGAGATGTAGATGATGATAAGGAGCAGAAAACACAGAAACACAGCATGATCGGTCAATTACATTTCACACACGGACGGAATAAATTTCACTGGCAGCAATCGCAATTTGTACAACAATTCAACAATCAAGCTTTGCGAACGAATGACTCCTTTGAATGTGCCCATTCGCAGGAAAACAGCAAAATCAGGTAAAGCATTGTAAAGATGGGACATGATAACAATAGCACTGGTAGCGAGAATATGAGTTTTAGCACGTGGGATACAAATGGCACGAGAATGATTAAGACGAGAACTGGAGCGAGAATTGGAATCAGAAATGAACGAAATAGAGTCAACAGGAGCAGCACGAATACCAAGAACATAAGAATGCATCAATCTCAGACGACGTTTCATGACAGTGACACCCACATAATCAACACCAAACGTTGAACACAACTGCGAATATGACACAGACCGATCATAATTGCCAGAGAACATGCGAATAATGGATTTTGATGGTGTTGAGCAGTGTAGTTCCTGGTCCGGAGGGGGAGATAGGGAACCCCCCGTTTTTTTCGGAGGGGGAGATAGTGTACCCCCCGAGGGGGGAAGACCCAAATTCAGGAAAAAAAGTATTTTTTGAGGTGGAAAATTTGACCGATTTTTTCCCCTTTTAAGGAAAGGGGAGATAGGGGATAGTGTACCGCCTGAAGGGGAGATAGCGTGTTCGAGGGGAACCCCTCCCCCCAGGAACCACACTGGTGTTGAGTAAATTCGTTGATTTTGTTTATAATTTCGTGTCGTTGGTAGAGTGAACATCATGATCATCTATCGATGAGTGAGGGAAGTCTGCTGCTATGGTTCTGCATGAAAACATTTACCTCCAATTTTCTTAAAATGTGTGTTATTTTTTGTTTTTGTTGTTTATTTGTTGCTTTCAATAAAAACTAAACGTGCCATGCTAAAACACGCATACAACAATCAAATTCGGAAGAGAGACCTGAACATGTTTTGCAGTTGCTAAACGCGAGCGCATGCAGTTCGAGTTGCGAAGCAAAGGTGTTCACTCGTGAAGATAATGAGGATGTTCGGGAGCTGTGCCGTGTGCTCGATCGCTTGCTACGTTTAGAGTAGGTGACGTTGCTTATTGTTAATTATACCTGAAGGTTTGGGTAAATTAGTTTTATGCAACAATTTTCAAACTCGAAAAGGGAAATCAAAGGTCCAAGAACTTTCAGACTGCTCAAGACTGAAGCTGGTTATTGGCCAGTGGTGAGGCAGTTCATGTCACGTGATCAAATCGAACAATTGTTGACTAAATGGAAGCCAATGTCCGATCGGGCATACAGTTGGTTCATTTATTTGTTTTATTTTGTTGTTTATTTTGTTTACTTTGATTGCCATTTGATCTCTGTCGACGAAGCGCTGCATCAACAGCCTTGTGTATTTAAAGGCATCGCTCGAAACATTTCATTGTATTCGGTTCCAAGTTTCTTGCAGGCCTCTGCTGGCTGTATCAGTCGCTGAACGATAACCTGATGGAATTCAACATGCGTTGTTTTGCCCAGCATTCACAACTAATACGGCCTTATTATGGACGGCAAGCGTTTATGCTAGATCAAAAGGTGTGTTTTGAGCTTCATTTTATGTGAAAGACTATCGCAGAAAAATGTTGACCTTGAGCGTTTCTTTCAGAACCTGCTTCAAGTGGCTGACTTCCTGCAATATATTGATGGTGCTTGCTTCGATATCACTCCGCCGGTTTGTTATTTGTTCGAACAACTGCACAAAAATATGTGAAAACCGAAAAAGACTGTAATTAATTTTCAGGGTCCATCCTCATTCCAAGCGCGTTCGTCATCGTCATCCTTTACTGTGTCTCAATCGCAGCAGTCACGCGATCAAAGATCAACTTCACGTAAAAAGTCCGAAACCGCGATGCACAACGGTGTTATTTCTTCTTCACGTGGATCGGGAGCTGAAATTGGCGGAAAATCAAAGGTGCCGGTGGCGGCCGCAAGTCATGACGCCAAATGTTTGGAGGTTCCTGAATTTTGAGTTTGCGTTATTCTATGTGCTTTGTATGACCACTTTGCTCTTACTTGGACTCACCTTTATATTTCAGGCATCGGTGCACGACGACCGTCACGACCCGTTGGTGACTTTGTTGCGTCGTGCGGTGCCCATTGAGGATGTTGACCATTGTGACGATGCTTTGAGCTATGAACAACAGTTTCATATGGTTGGTTGTCGTTTTGGATTTCGTTTTTCTATTGTCCTCAACCTTATTCTGTAGTGCCTTGCCCCAACAGGTGATCAGCTCGAACGCACGAAGTGCGAACCCGGCGACGGTGAGAAAGACAGCAGCGACAATGCAGCAGTTCAGGAGACGCGGCGGGTCGAAAGGTGAGTTTTTTTATGTTTTTTTTTCGAGTTGGTCAACACGATCAGACAGAAGCGGTGTTACGCAACAATCCCATGGACATTTATGGCTGTAGCAAAACATTTCTGATTCTCGATCATTTTCCAAACCTTGTCCGTGTGGTAAAACTTTATGTTAATTTGAAATTTGCAGTTGTTGTTTGATCTTCGCTTACGGTGTCAGAGTTTTCCACGTGATTCGCTGTGTTGCTCGTTTTGTACCGGAATTTTCCACTTAAAGCCCCCCCGAATAGAGCCCTCGGGGGCTCTAAGTGGAGAATTTTCCACTTAAAGCCCCCGGGTGCTCTACTTAGATTTATTTTTTTACGGACCATTGATTTTACATCGAACAGTAAACTTGCCAAAATAGTTCAAACTAGTGTAAGAATGACCAAAATACCGCACTTTTCTGTTGTTTTACCAACGTTTTGCCACGTTTAGATGAAGATCCTCACAATCAGGTTGAAATATGGTATCAGAATGTCAAAATGCTGGCCTAAAGTGTCCCTACTGGCAACGATGAAAACACCCAGTTTTCCGCTTAAAGCCTCCGAGGGCTGTAAGTGGAAAGGTTTCCACTTAAAGCCCCCGGGGGCTCTAATTGGATTTTTTCTTTCTGGTCGGAGGGTCCATTTTCCACCAATTTCCGCATAGAGCCCCCGAGGCTTTAAGTGGAAAACTCCGGTAGTTCTTGCGCTCTGTTTGTCTTCGATTTCGGGTGGACCATCGCCTTTCTTTTGTAGCGGATTGACATACAGATTGCCCAGCATCCCCAAATGTCAATAATCACTGTCTGAATTTCCAATTGATCGATTTGATTTTGGACCGCAGCACATCAGCGTGTGAACACATTCGCAATGCAATCAAATCAAATGTGCCCATCCGCACACATCAGCAGGCAGCAGTACACAAACGCGCGAGCCAATCAAGACGCGTAGTGGCGGTGACCGAGTGTGCACGCCTACGAATCAGCAACAAATGACGCCACCTCGTGATACGTCAACACCGAACCATGTGAGAAGGGATGATGGAAGACAAGCAGGTCACATGTTGGATGACGATCAGATGTTCAGGGAGGTGTTGTCTTCGGCGTCCTACACCAGGAGTGGACGGTTCGAGACCGAGGTTGGGGATTTGGGGGCAATTATGCCTGTAAATTGAGAAACCTTGCTGACTTCGGTGCGGGGATATTGCGTTGAAGTGGATTGGGTGGGTCAAAACCAAAAGATTAGGTAGTTAATCTTACACAAGTGAGTGAGTCGCACAAGTGCGCAGTGCTCTGCTCAGATGTGCAGGTTGTCCTACGTGATCATGCTCTTGATTCACCATCACGATGCTGTCAACTGATTTCACAGCTGTAGATCTAAAGTAGATAAAGCACAATCAATCAATACACAATATCAACCTTGTAATCCAGGCCGAAGTGCATTCATCACAAAACAGTGGCACACATCATCATGCCCGACCACCTGCCCAACGTTCGAATGCAATGATGGATCCGAAAGCAGCCAAATGGATTGTTGATCAACAATTGTGGAAGGAGCGGAATGAACGGGAACAAGTTGGTAGTTTCTGACGATTACGTTTTCTGTTTTTGTTTCTTTTTTAACATCTAGATCAGTGTTTTTGCCGTAGAATCCACAATACAGAGAATGGTGAAGTACAATGTGGTAACGTCGCCAACCCGAATCATACTGAAATCATAAAACCTTGCATGAGTCAGTATTCGACAAAATGTGTTTCGCGTCACACATGAAGGGAAGCCGTGTGACGACACAAATGTTCTCCAGTAACTCTTGGAGGAACGAGGTTGAGGAATTAAATGGCGAAGGCAAAAAATAAATCAGTTCCAAAAATAAGACATCGTCCAAGTGTATTGCAGGCCTACGACGTGACAATGTCGTCACTTGCGAGCCCGTCCCACCACAATGCTGGCGACAACAGCACCACAAACAACAACAACAACAACAACGTGACTTATCAGGATCAACTGCTGATGAGATTGCCAATGGCAAAGGCTGTGAATGACAAACGGAATAGAGGAAGCGGCGATGCTAAGGTTGACTCCGTTTTGGTTTCGGACCTGTTGGAAAAAATGTTTTTTTACTTTTGGTTTCAAAAATGTTCTCTGTGTCCTCCAGCCCGATTCGTCACCCAATCACAAAGAGAACACATCGACCGTGAGTGGTGATACACCGGAAGACCCCGAGCAAAGCACCAACTACGTCAGTGCACTCAGTCCCGGACACCTCGACGTGAATACGGCATCGTGGCAGACGCCTGAATGTCAGGGCGGAGAGATCAGGTATACCATGCTCTGACAAGGATTTGGTTGTGAAAAGTTGGATGTTTAGAGGCCTTGTAGTTTTACATTGCAATGGTTTGCAGACTCGAGAGTGGCGAAATTGTAGAACTGGCACTGCAACTGTTTGAAGATGACAGCGAGAAATGCTGCAAGGTATGCGTCATATGTATTTAATTTTGGCTGTTGTTCTCTAATTGCTGCGCTGATGTTTTACTGCCTATAGTGTAAGATGAAGTTATGCTAGTTTGCTGCTAGATCTCGTAATTAATCGACGAAAAAATTTGCCCAAGTTGAAAAAGAGGCAATATAAGCATGACTCCTAAGCTGTCACAAATTTATCCTAGATTCACAGATTCCTAAGAATCCTTCAATCGCAGATGTACCGCGTGTTCACCAGCTTTGCGTCCGGTGACGTGCGCACGCGTTGGCTGGTGGTCACCAATCGGTCGTTGTATGTCGTCACACGCACAAGATGCAGTGATTCGTTGTTGATTAATGGTGCGTGCTGGTTTGAATGTGGGGTAGATTGGTAAGGTAGAACGCTGTTTCTGTCGGTCTTGATCGTAAATACCGACATTATTGAACAGAGAAGTTGGTTACTCGTGTGTTTTTGCGAAGTCCTGTTGCTAACCGAAAGACTGTTCGACTGTTTCACGTGGGAATATCCTCAGAACATCTGGTCGTTATTTTTGGCGTAGTCATGCAGGCAAAATTTATAATAATCAAAATTGAATGCCTCAATTATCTACGTTGGCATTTATTGCCGTAACACCTACCTGTCCGTTGAAAGTAATTAAAATTTTGTTCAGGCAACGACAGCGCCGAATCGAATCTGTACTCCCCGACCAAACCGACGAATGGACACGAACGCACCAGTGTGACGTACAAAGTGGAGACGCAGGTGGCACTCGCTGATTTGGACTCGATTGTGGTCGGTTGTGGCTGATATGTTTGCCATGTGGCGTTATCTGTTTTGCGATATGTTTGTAAACAAACGCGTGAATTCTGAACGCAGGTATCGCTCAATTACCAATCCATGACGCTGCAACGACGAAGCCAGCCAGGCGTGATCGAAATTGATACTGGCACCGAACTGCAATCGAGGTTATTTTTGGGTGTATTTGTGTTGTTTTTTTCGTTTGGGTTTGATTAATGGACATGTCTTCCGCCTGAATCAATATTGCTGGGTTGCCGTTGAAGGTTGTTCTTGTGTGAAACATCAGTTAATTTTTGGCGAGCTTGAACCGAAAGCTTATTATAATTGTCGTGACAGATGTGTATCAGACACAGCTGCCAATGTGTAAGTTCTACAAAGTGCCACCTCGCACAATAATCCAACAACGTTTCAAGGTCGATTCTGTGCGCCATTGAAACATCAGCGAGTGAGTGTGACAGCGTGCCGTGCGTGATTGAGGATCCGGCGGCACAAATTGATATGTTGCAGAAATGGATTGGCGCTGAACTGGCATTGAGCTCAATGGTCAGTATTTTTCATTTTGTTTTGTTTTTTTTGTTGTGATGTTTTCGACAACAGTCGCTGAGCAATGCAACTGTAACTCGGAGGATAGTCGTGCTGAAGTGAAACATCGGCACTCAGTTGTGTGCGCTGGTGTGTGACGCACCTGATCCAATGATAAACGTGCACACGATCAACTATGTAGACTGATGAAGAAATACTTTTTGAGGTTTCTTTTTTGTTGGCGTTTATCAGAAAAATGCTTGCAACAATTACCGTTGTCTACCTGTTAGTTGAGAGCCGGGCTCTACACGGAAACGGTTCTTGGTAACTTGCATCTGGATTCAGTCTGTGGTCAGGAGATGTTTTCTCGCTGGTTCATGGCGATCAGGAAGATTTGTTACTGTGTAAGATACTCGTTTGGGCACTAGCGGATCCAGGGGGCCAGGGGCACCATTTCGGAGAAAAGAAGGAAAAAGGACCCCTAAATAGCAGGATTTTTAATCTAATACACTTCAAAAGTCCAAAAATCACGCGTTTCGCGTGTCAGATACACCCATATCATTGAAAATTGGCCGTCGCGCGTGCAAAAAGCGCAAAAATTTCGCGCGCCGCGCGCGCTTGCTCATATATAGTATGGTATTTAGCTTGAAATCGCCCAATTATAAATAAGCAAGGATAAAAACGATTTTTGAAAAATCAAACATGCACTAGATAAAAATGACTTTTGGGATTTGCCCCCCCCCCGCTTGACCGAAACCTGGATCCGCCACTGCGTTTGGGGCTTTTCCAACGCGAGGTCAGTTTTATTGATGAACACCAACTGTTGGCGATGGTCGTCCTTGTGCGAGGCATCAAGAGGCCGCTAATTTATTTCCAATTGAAAAATGTTTTGTGATTTATTTCAGACACGCACTCCAATCCACCTATATTCGCTGGTCTATTGGCACGTTCAGGATCAGGACATGAACTGTGGACCGACAGATGTTTCACCATCGAAAGCACAGACTCGAAATGGTTATCTGTATACAAGGGAATGCTGGCCGAGTGCTTGGTATTACAAGACGGGCGAATGGATTAATCGATGGTTTATGTTGAGGCAAGTTTGATTATTGGGTACGAGTGTTGTTTTTTGTGATTGCACTAATAGAGATTGTTTGTTTTGAAGGACGCGAAAACTGTACGAATTCACGGACTCCAGTTGTCGCGAAGGCGTGAGCTTGTTAGATTTGAGGTTTGTTTTGTTGGGCGGTTTTTCGTTTGTTATAACCAAACCCCCACGACCCAAACCAAAAACCCCCCCCAAAAGGACACCTGTCCACCAATCAAGACCATAATCCCATTCCACTCCTATGTGTATCCTTTCAACGAAACATTTCCGCTCCCACCACAGGACGCAAGTGTCCGGTGCGCGTCTGTCCACGTGCGACGACTACCAATTCTGCATTGATCTGTTGTTGACCGATGACACAACCAAATACATCCAGTTGGCCTGTCAGACAAAGCAAGAGGCCTCGCAATGGTTGAATGCAATTATGACCAGCCTGTCGTTGGCGGTGGGTTAGCCTGGGAAACGGGTTGAATTGTCTTTTTTTTCAAAAAAATGTTTGTCTGCTGGGTTAATACGGCAGAAGTAACACACCGATTTCCACTTTGTTAATCTGGAATTGTGCATTTTCTCTGTGCCAGCTGACTTTTGTATAAGATTCGAACGTAATTCTGAAAGCAACTGAGCAATTTGCCGTTTTATTGCTTCGAGCGGCGTGATTGATATTTCATGCGGGAAAGTTGCCAGGCATGTTGTTGTGAGGTGATTCGCCAGTTGAACTTAAATCATCATTCTGAGTAAGCAACAATTCTTCATTCAGGACGACACCACGCCGGCGCCCGAATTATCCGCAAGTTCGTGTTGTCTTGTGTTAGCCAGCGATCATCTACTTTTGGGTCAAGAGAATAAAAACTACGGTTTCGTCCGCACATTGGCTGTGTTGCCACTGGCGCAGTTGAGCTCGGTCAAGGCCGTCCGGACGTCGAATAAATATGCGTTGCTTATGGTTAGTTGGGGTTCGATGAGTTTTGCTGTCGTTTTTTTTTTAATTTTCTGTCCTATTCTGACCGGTCTCGCATAACGTGCCAAGCGAAGCTATTCTGGCGGCGAAACATTTTGGCCCATTTCAGTTTTCGTTGTGTTCCGGTGAGTTATTGAAGTTAGTAACGTTACATTGTCAAATCTCGAACTACCCTCAAGGAGGACCGGACCGATCAGCAGGTTTTTTGCGTCTCTTGTTTGATCTCCACTCTGTGCTTTCTTTTTCGGGTACAAATGCAACTAAAAATAAAATAATTTTTTGACCTTTTATTCACAGGGCACCCGCGACAGCGCATCAAGTGTGGCCATTGGTGAATTGTGGTGGGTGTGCTTTCGAAATCGTCACGAATTCGACAAGGCCGTGCTGCAGCTGTCGAATAAGGTGGGCGGATTCGACGATGTTTCACGAGTGAATGACCAGCACCTGTTGTGCAGTGTTTTCCATGTTCCGTCGAGCATGACATGAACGGATCTAAATTAGAAACATATCTAATAAATACTTATGAACAATATCTCAAAAAGCACTGTGCGACTGTTAAGTAACTTATGGACAATTTTCCCGGAACCAAATAAAGATTTTCCTTTCCTAATAAACTGCCGTTCATTGGTGGTGCTGCAAAATTGTTCTGTTTACATCACAGCATCCACGACCAAGTAAACGAGGTACCAATCTCACGCAATATGTGTTATTCAAAATTTCAGCTATCAATCGAGTACGTATCATCGGAAGAATTGATGCAAGAAAGTCTGGATGGTTTGTCAGATGGACAAAATGACGTGGATGCTAAATGTCATCAGCAACACGTGGCACTCGTCGAACAATTCGAGCAAATGCACGACTTTTGGAGAGAGATTCGGCAGTGAATTGGATTATTAATTCGAATATTGATTTTAATTCTTCATTTCTGTGCTTCACGAGGTGTTGTATCGTACAACCATATTTATTCTCCTCTCAATCTTTTGCGTGTCTTTTTCTGTGTTTTCCATTCCTTTTCTAACTCCTATCACGAGTGAGCTATCTGTCATATTAAAGGCATTGTGTAGATTTAGAAGTGCACACGGGTGTGGAGATTAGGCTGTTTGAAGCATATTTCGGCAAAATGGGTGTGAATCTTTTGGTTTATTTTTTGTTTTCCAACTTTCATCTACCTTAGGTAGTCTTCTAACCGTTTCATGCAGGTTGAAATTGTTGTACATAGTTTACGGTGCTTAATGTTTTCTTTTGTATCAAGAATCTTTTTTCCTCACTCTTGATGGAATAGTCGTTAATAAAATTATAATCCTTTGGGTGCTTTCTTTTAGTTCTTCTTCCAAATGTGTTGGATAATGTGACCATCACAAAATGCTCGCGTTTCGCGAGCTTATCTTCAAGCTTCTTAAAATTTCAATGAGTTTCTGATATTTTGTGATTCAGAGACCTTGCATCATGTCGACCATGCCCTGGGGTCCACCGCTAAGTCCATCGCCGGCGCTGAAGGCGTACTTGGTGAAACACGTGGTCAATGAACGGCACAAGAAAAAGACTGGTTGGTTATTGAATGAAAATTGAATGATGCCATTTTTTGCGATCGCTTTTGCTCGTTTTCCACGCCGACAGTTGTGTGATCATTTTTTGATGTGCTATGCTCACTATACATATATGCTGACTTAACTGGTTTTAAAAAGGTGATCTTGGGGGAGGTCATGTCTTGCTAAAAACATCTATTCACTGATTTATTTTTCTATATCTAGTTCCTGTATCTCTATTTGCTGACGCAATTTGGTGACAATTTATCCCAATATAATTTGACAAGTCGAATGTAAAATTCCAAAACAAATAGAACTAGAATCAATAAAATAATACGAGATTATTGTTCAGAAGCGGAGCAGACAGCCGCGCTGCACCAGGAGCGTTTGGAGCGCGAAGAGAAGAAGAAACGGGCGCGCGCGAATTTGGATAAAGTCAAATCTGAGGTCGGTTTGGTGTGATTCGGTATTGAAGTGAAATGTTTCCACAATGACGGATTTCAGAGGGTATTACTGAATGAGAACAATTAAAGACAAACTACGCCAACACGAGCCCGATTTCGAATGTGACGTTTATTCAAAACGAATAGCAAGAGAAAATCATCATGCCCCATTTTTATTCTTCAACGTGTAACATTTCCCAAATCAGCAGCCACGTCTGAATGTTTCACCATTCTGCCAGCTGCGAAATCGAGCTCATGTTGGCGTAGTTTGCCTTTACTTTATGCCTGTGGAATGTAAAGGCAAACTACACCAACATGAGCTCGATTTCGCAGCTGGCAGAATAGTAAAACATTCTGACGTGGCTGCTGATTTGGGAAATGTTACACGTTGAAGAATACAAAGTGGAGCATGAGGATTTTCTCTTTCTATTCGTTTTAAATGCACACCACCTTCGAAATCGGGCTCGTGTTGATGTAGTTTGCCTTTATAAACTCACAGAAGTAACACAAAGTTGCTGGCCAAAAAATCAACCAGTTGGGAAAAGGAGCACAGTGAGCTGAGTCAGTTTATAAGAGTTCAAGTCAGACGACGACTATTTTCCGTGTCCATGTCCGTAAACTCCACACCCGGTCTTGGAATTATGCTTCTTCCACTTAACGTTCTTATCTATGTCTTATTAATGGTGCTGGTTAACGACCCTTCGACCGCGCTCGATCTGGGGGGGGTAGCATATATAAACAAAGTTTGGACATCGTGTTTCTCGACCCTAATCTGGCGAGCCGATTGGTTGCTTCCTGATGTTTCACGGCCACGTTGAAGTTTGCCCCTGGTGAAAAAAAACCGAAAAAAATTGAAACGCTGCTGTGACACGAATAGGCTGTTTCAAAGTCTGATACTGGAGTGACAGCAACCTCCAACATTGTGGCAAAAACCGCAATGCACAATAGCTATTGAAACGCCGGCATTGTTGAATAAAAAAATAAAAGGTTTCAGAAACCTAGTCATTTTTGTACTTTGTACTTTTTGTAATTTTAGGCATCTGTGGTGAATGAAATAAGTTGTCAATTACAAATAAAAATCCTCTAATTATCAAGTCCCTTGTTTGTGCTTCCCAGTTTTCAAAACCCTACACAGCTCACACAATGTTTACCACAACATGCGCAAGGCAGCCTTTCCAATGCGCACACACACAAAGCTTGCCAGCTGTGAAACATTGCTGTGTTGTCGCTGTGCCGGCTGTGTGTTGTCGTTGTGTGTGCGCTGTGAGAATGGCTGCCTTGCGCATGTTGTGGTAGATATTGTGTGAGCTGTGTATGGTTTTGAAAACTGGGAAGCACAAACAAGGGACTTGATAATTAGAGGATTTTATTTGTAATTGACAACTTATTTCATTTACCACAGATGCTTAAAATTACACGAGTACAAAATCCTAGCAAAAAATGACCAGGTTTCTGAAATCTTTTATTTTTTATTCAACAATGCGGTCGTTTCAATAGCTATTGTGCATTGCGGTTTTTGCCACAATGGCGGAGGTTGCTGTCACTCCAGTATCAAACTTTGAAACAGCCTATTTGTGTCACAGCAGCGTTTCAAATTTTTTCGGTTTTTTTCCCAGGGGCAAATTTGAACGTGGCCGTGAAACATCAGGAAGCAACCAATCGGCTCGCCAGATTAGGGTCGAGTAACACGATGTCCAAACCTTGCTTAT
Organism: Rhynchonema sp. JSB1_4; assembly: GCA_030248065.1. NCBI lineage: Eukaryota > Metazoa > Nematoda > Chromadorea > Monhysterida > Xyalidae > Rhynchonema > Rhynchonema sp. JSB1_4. Next base: position 38,795 of record JASAMV010005869.1, read on the forward strand.
ATATTCTACCCCCTAGATCAAGCGCGGTCGAAGGGTTGTTAACCAGCAGCTTTAAGTTGGTGCCGACGCAATAAACTAACTAACGACTATTTTCCGATACCAACTGACAGACGAAGATCAATGAAAACTAGAATTTTTATGAATATTTCCATCGCAGTTGACCGATTGTCGGGCGCAGTTGAGCGATCTGAGCAAACAACGTCACGATCTGTTCGCTCAGCTGAAGAAAGTCTTGGGGGAGGAAGAGGAAGCGAGGAAGAAACGCGAAAGTCTTCAGCAACAACGCGCCAGGGATGTGCAGTGAGTCAAGGGGGTGTTGGGGGAACGGGTTTTTAGTCCCAATTTATGAGATTTCGACGAACAACGAGATTTCGACTAACAACGAAATGCGAGTCATTTTCTGCTTGCATACTCGTGAATTCACTTTCTGTCACGGAAATCTCTTCCCAATTCATAGTATGTGTTCAAAAGAAATCAATCAGACGTCAAAAATTTTGTCAGGCCTGAGTAGCCAGTTTATCGTGCTATCAGCGAGCAAACAACAAATTATTCTTTTGCTTATGTTTCACGCGTGAATGGCTCCTTGCACAAAGTTTACAAGTGCTCGTGGGCAATCTTTTTTCAATTTCAAAGCCGAAACAAGAGTTGCCTACCCGAAAACGTGCAAAACGCGCTGTTATCACATTATACCCTTGTTTCTACCTTTGTTGACGGTGACATCGGCGCATGTCTTCACACGATATAAATTGCAGAGAAGTGCTATCGAAGATCGGCCCCGCGCCGAGCTCGTTACGTCTGCCTTCGCACAGCAGCAGCAGCAACACAACAATAACGGCAGGCACATTGAACCCGCCTCCACCACCGCCGAAATCGATGGCCATGACATCAACGTCCGGACAAGCCATACAACAAAGGGTCCAGCTCGGGGTGTGTTTTGATGGTAGTTTTTGGAGTTTTCGTGGTTCAAGAACCATTTTGTTCCGCGGTCTGCATTATAAGTATCGAGCTTGAAACATAGGCTGTCTAATGTGTCAACCAAAAGATGAACAAATGAAAATGTTTCGGGGCGAACAGAAGTACATATGGCTGCTTGTGAAGAAATAGTTGATACATCGTTGCCAGAAAAGTGGGAACCGGCAAAACAATATAACTAAAACTGAAATCTAAAAAAACCCGTTTTCTTGAACACAATGATTCAGAATTTTTTCTTCAATATGCCAGAAACGCGACCATTCCCCGATCACCCGTACGGGCGTGCCTGGTGCTGCACAGTCACTGTTCTATCCGTCGCCAAACAAAATGGCACACGCGACCGCTGCTGCCTCACTCTCACCGTATACGCGTGAGTTGAATGATAGTCGTTTGATTGAATCAGCTGCTAAAGTGACCACAAGCACAATGTTGGGGACTGATTTCAAAATTCTGTATGGTTAGGATAATCGCTGACGTTTCAGAGGACATGAAGATCTGTCGTGCTTGAAAGATGTTTGTTGAGAATTCACTCGCTGTGTTGGGTTTGAAACCTACAAAATAAAGCATTATAGCGAACCGAAAACTGCTGATTATTCGCCCGTGATTACCGTTTGTGAGAATGTTGATCGCATCACTACACCGTCCCTGATTCTGCAGGTTCACCAGCATACCTGCAATCTCCATCTTCATCGGCGTCTGGTTCGAATGTTGGCGACAGTCCCATCCCCCTGGTCACGAGCAGCAGCGCCAGTGGTTCGGCCATCCTGCCCCCGCCCCCTCCGCCACCGAAGATGACCGCGCAAACACCGATGATGCCGGGCACCGTCCAGGCACAACACGCTGCCATGTACAAGGTAGATTGCGTCGGTTACTACTGTGTATGGGGGATGGTTTTTGTTGTGGTGAGGGTGGCTGTTTTCGTCGGGCTGGAGCTTCGTTTCTGTTTTTGGTTTGCTTGCACCGCACTTCCACTTCTGCACTCACCTACTGGATAATGGCTATTGGTCACTTGTTGCACTTGTGTGGCTGTCTTTATTTACTGAAGTTGTAGTTTATGTTGTGGTTTTGCCCTTTGGTGTGTTCTTTCTTTCTATTTTAACGTACCTGTTAGCCTAACACCTGTTTCATCACATATCTCTCCCTCTTTTTTCGGTTTTTCCCCTGTTTGGTTGTTCATTCGCTTGTCTCACTTTACATTCGCTTGCACTTTTTCATTGGACGTGCTTTAGTTGTTTGCTATTGTCTAATCGAACTGTGATTGATTGTTTGCTGTGTTGCGTTTCGTCGTTCGTTGCTTGGATCCGGAATTATTTCAGTGTATTTTATGTTTTTGTTTCTTGTTTTAATAAAGCTACTACCAATTTCAAGTCCAAAACAAATCCTAATCTAATTATCGAATTTTTCTCAATCGCAGGCGACCACAGCGACAGCCAGTCAGCTGGCAGCCATGCAACATCAGCAGCGCGCCGCAGCAGGCAGCAGTGCGAGTGCTGCAGCGGTGAAAGCGATGTACACGGGCACCACGGCACCACACACACCCACATCGACGCAGCAACATGCTGGCGTGCAACAGCAGGCTGCTGCGACGTTGCAACATCAACTCGCTGGCATACAACAAGCGCTGCACGTGCGTTTGACTTTGATTTTATGGTCAGAAAGATAAAGATGGATGAAAGATAAAGATGGATTTGATACCTGCGATGGGCATGATAACAACTGAGTTTGACTGTCTCTAGGCGTCATCATTTTGGCTTATGGATCTCGATTGTTGTGTGAAACATCAGATGCAGCGTTTCTGCTCTGTGTTGACGGATGGGGCTTCTCAGCTGTGGGATACCAGAACATTCATTGGCGGCAAGCCCGAACTCAAAATTGACATCATCCGGGCGACGCTATCGACATGCTTTCCGTTATTTGTTGTCATCAATCAATTCCACAAATTCTCTTTGCAGCCCTCTGCAGCGGCCTATTTACAACAACACGCAGCAGCTGTGGCCGCGGCCGCTGTGGCACAACAACAAAAGCAACAACAACAGCAACACCAAGGCTATCCGCAGAATCGATTTTTCTGATCTGGTTTTTCTGAAAGTCAAAATTAATTACGGCATTAAACTGTATCAGTTATTTTGTACATGCGAATCAATTTGTATTTTTGCACAGTGTCTGATTAATTTATTGCATAATTTTCAATTGTTGCTAAGTATTGTTTCCCGTCTATCAGTTATTCTTTTATTATGTGCAAGTGCATTGGTGTTACACAAGATCGTACACGTAGATGTGAGTGTGAGTGTCAGATGTGCAAGTGCGTACAAAGATAAATGCGTAATGAACAAATCCTGCTCCGGTTCGAAATTTTCAACAAAAATGTGTTTGATTGCTTCACTGCTGCTTGCTGAATAGCAGTTTATCTGCCTTTTTCGTAAACATGGGTAATGCTTCAAAACGTTCACTTTTTGCAGCCCGATTTCTCATACTACCGTCGGACGTTATGCGATGCTGTCACTCGAATTCTCGGTGTTTCCAGCAGCGCGAGCAGCTGCAGTTTGAATTCCCGCCATAACAACAATGACGATGATGATAATGTTTCAAATGCTTGTCCCCCATTGCCAAAATTAATTACAATAATGGCAGATGACACAACATGTGCAATATGCTTGAATCCGTTTGAGGGCGAGATTGGACAGCCGGAGTCCTGTGAACATTGCTATTGTCTGATATGTCTGCAGGAATGGGCCAGGGTGAGTGGGGCTTCTATTGGAGCTCAGATTGGAAATTTGTTTCTGTGTTGACAAGAAGGTACTAACAATATTATCAAGCATGAGTTTGTTTTCGGAGGTCATTCTCGCGTGAAGCATCAGCTGACAACTTTAACATTTTGTCCACGAAAATGCTGTGATCTGTCGAGGCGGTGCATGAGGTCAATGTAAATTTATCACGTGAAATTATTGTCGTCATTCGACGTGAAAGATTATCTCCATAGTAACACCAACTTTTCTGCTAGAAAATACTTTGCAATATTTTTTTGCAAATTCTGTTGCAGGTGACGAACACGTGCCCGATAGATCGTCGTGTGTTCCAGCTGATTCTGGTCAGGAATGACGTGAACGGACCGATTGTGTTGCGAGTGAGTGCATTTCGGAGATGATTTTTATTATTATGATTCTCGCACCAAAAGCCCCATCGAAATTGCTACCACTGGTTCATAGCCGGCATCAAGCTTGCTTTATGATCGGTCGGAGTGTGAAATTGTTATCATCAGTGTTTGGTAATGTTCTTTTCACCGCAGCCACGAGACAGTGTCATACAAAGCCGACCGCTAGCCTTGCATCCATTCCACCAAATAACATCCCAAGATGCACACTTCTTCCTCCGTCCACATATGCAGGTGCCCCGTCCCGACCGTACGGACCCGTTGACGGATGATGATGAAGAATTAGAAGATGAAGAAGACGATGATCGTACGTATTGCGAAGTGTGCAATCAGGCGGACAGAGAGGACAGAATGTTGTTGTGCGATGGATGTGATGGGGGGTTGGTGGTGGTGGTGATTTTTGCGTTTTGTTCGCTTTCCACTTGATCGTGGATACCAATAGTACAACCATCATTTTGTAAAAACGATTAATGTTTCATACTGCAGATTCCATCTGGAATGTCTGAACCCGCCGCTCGATTCCGTGCCCGACGTTGCGCAATGGTTCTGTCCCGAATGTGCGCCAATGCAACGTGAGTTTGTCAGGTTTTGTTTCACTACAACTCTGTGTTCAAACATCAGCTGGGCATTGTCATTCTCGCGTGAAACGTCAGCAGTCAGTTCTCTCTCGAATGACTTGCTCGCATGTCATGATTGTTATCGCAATAACAATAAATCTGGTGCAATACAACACGATACAAGTTCGCGATACAACGCGATGAATTTTTTGTTTGCGAAACAGAAGCCAACGATCTTGCGATAGTATGGCATGGCGCTGTGGCACAGAGTATCGAGTTAACAGCATTTTGATTAGCAATATGCAGCTGTATGCAAGCAAACATGTATGAACACCAATACTACCACATGAAAAATCAGCGTTTGAGTTGTGGCCGGGTTAGTCTGTTGGGTGAAACAAAAACTTCAGCTTTATCGTATGTGCCGGACAATATCTGCACTGCATTGTAATCCTTGACAAAGATAGAACTTCAACAAACAGTACCCAGAAGTATATATGGTCGAACTGCCCAAAAAACACCACACATAGACACAATTACCAACCACTTGGTGCTATTCCAGAGCCATCCACGTCAACGGAGCCCACCGTCACCGACCGCGGTCGTCGTTACATTGCACGCACCGAGGTAGCCGAACGCGTTCGTGAGAGGGTGGCGAGGAGACTGGCTGGTGATGAGGATGATGATGACAGTAGTAGTGAGGTAGGTTGGAGTCCGTTTGGAATTGGTTTGTTTGGATTGATAAGGTTTTGTCGTTCCATTGAAGTAGGGGATGGTGACATAGACTGCAACCACTCGTTTCAGTGTCTATAAATCGTCGTGTAACATCAGCCAACTCACTTCAGTCGACCAACTAAGCTTTTGGGTGACAACTGACATTTTTTACCTTGATGTCCACAATGTTGTTGAGAAACAAGTGGCCGGTCGTAAACTGTTTTGTCTGAGCTTTTTCGTTTGGAATATTGGGCTGTGGTGTTGTTCGTTGTAAAAATTGCAGACGGTGATTCTGTTTACGTTTAGTAGTCGCCGTGAAACAACAAGCATTGCTCGACCAACCGGAACTTTCAGTTGCGCTTCCGTTTTTTACCCTTCATACTGTTACTGAACGGTTATACAAAAATTGTAGCTGGCTGGGGTGAAGCATTCCCGACTATGTTCATATTCATCTTCATTTCACACAGAAATGACAGCAAATAAGTTTACTTCACTTCTCCAGGACGAGGACGAAGAAGAAACTGAAGAACAGGAGGAAGAAACAGTGCAAGAATCCGACAAGGAGGACAACACCAACAACGACAACATGAGTGACTTTGAGAGTGCGAATGAAGAGGAAGAGGAAAGTGGTGGTGAAACATCAGCCAAGCAGGCCGACAGTTCGGTGCCGTTGAAGAAACGTCAGGTGATAATGATGGACACGACTCCGAGACGAAGGCGCACTGGTGACGCTAATGAAGCATCAAGTTTTAAAGCTGCCGCTCCGAAACGTCAGTTTGGTGCTTGGATTGTTTGCTAATTTCTTGGCATTGGTGATGTTCAGAACAAACCTCCAAGGAAGCAAGTGGGGCAGGTCATTCAAGCTTGGAACATCAGCACACACAACTAGTTAATGATCAGGCTCACGTCCACCATGATTTACTGAGCTGTTTTGTATGCGGAGCAGGAACATGAGGAAGAACTGATGTGACGAAGCTGAGAACTTCGATAAAACTTCCAGCTGCATAATTCGGCATGCCAGACTGGATTATGCTGGGGCTGGATTTCTATTCGTTGTCCAGCGTCGCATGCCTGGATGCGGGAAGACCTGTTCATACGAAGGAAACATCAATAAAAAACACATGCTCAGGCTTTATTTCAGGCTCAGGCTTAGGCTTAGGCTGCCAGCCAGGAAGACATGACCGAACGAGAATTTCAATATCTTGAGCCCCAACTGATCCATTGCCCAAATTATGGACTCCAACTACATGAATACCCCTTTCTGCACCTTAAACTTTGTATTTTTCCTCAATTTCATTTTTCGGGATTTTTGCTTTTCGGGATTTTTTTTTTCGGGAATTTTATTTTTCGGGATTTTTTTCGGGATTTTTTTTTCGGGATTTTCGACCCCACCCGGCTGTTAATCGCAACATGACCAACAGCCTGAGAAGTTCATCTCGGGTGAAGCATTAGCAAAAATAATCCACTTACACACTTTCAGGCACAACAACAGCGACTCGTAAACCCAGCACGGCCAAGAAAACGCCGCCCAAGCGTCGTGTGGTTCGTCGAAAGCGCAGACGCACGACGAAACGACGCAGCACAACTGGTAAGCCTTATTCGTCAAACTTTGACATTCCTTTTTCTTTTGTTCCACATTATTTCATGTAAATTTAGTTAAGTTTTCCAGGAAAACGCAAGGCACCCAGAAGACGCCGCCGTCGGCGCAGACGTCGCAAGGGTAAGGGTTCGAGAAAGATTGTCGTTAAGGTTCGTTGTTTTTTTTGGATAATTTGGGACAACTCTGGTTCGATTGTACGACCTGGGCTTATGCAGCGTGTTTTTCAAACCAAACCGACCTTTCCAGCGTGAGACCAGCGTTAAAGAGCGTCTGGCCGCCCAGTTGGGCGTTCGAGCACCAGAGGCTGGCCATTTCCTGCCACGATTGGCCTCCGGCAGCACTACAGATGCACACAAATCCACTGGCCATTATCAGGCAGCGAGTTCTGGTGCGGCCACGGCTGGCAATACATTGAATCCGCTGTACTTGTTTGGCAACGACAAGGCACTGCATCACTTTGATGATCAATCGGATAGCGAGTGGGTGTTTGGGGGCTTGTTTTAGTCGTCTTTTTACTCATTTTTGACCTAATATATGTAGCTTGTTTCACAAGCAACATCCATCAAATCTCCTATCACACCAGGATTGGCTGACTGTTTCAGCCAATCAAAAATGTTTCGTTATCAAAAAGTAACCGCACCAAATACGTGAAATCAGCTAGTTTTCTAAACATCCACTTACGTTTCTTCGCAGACGGTGGGGCAGTAGGGCTAGGGCATCGTTAGCGCGAATGCACCAGATGGCCATCGCAGCGACGCCACGATATTTCCATTCTGCTTTGCTCAAATATTTAGCTTTTCTTTCAATTTCAGCTCCGACGACACTGGGCCGCTGTCGCGCAACGCACTCAGTTTCAATCAGCCGATTCGGAGAAAGTTTGTTTGTCTGAATTTTTCAAATGTTTGACAAAATTTCTGGTCATCATTTTCAGTATGTATTTTACAGGCCTCGCACCAGCGCCAAGTCATCTACAGCCGGTGTTGGTGTCCCGAATGGCAGTAGTGCCCTGGCTGCTGCCCCACCTCCGGCCAGTACGAACGTTTTGGATCAGATCCTCAACGATCAGACCACCTTGCACACGCCGAGTAAATATGTGAGTATTGAACGTGATGGGCGGCTGAAGGTGACCGTCAATGTCAACAAGGCTAGACAGGTGCGTTTCTTGGCCGTTTTCTCTTTGTTTTTATTTTATCAAATGCAATTTTTTCTCAATAATTTCAGCAATTTATTGATGGATTCTACAAGTTTATCTATCACATGCTCTGCGGGGCTGCCTTGTCGTGTCAAACGGGAGTTTGACTAACTGGGCACCCTTCTATCCTTTGCCTTTCCACGCATTGTGCAACCCAACCACTGAAATGTGTTCTTCTCTGAAGTAACATTTTATTCTGTGTCTTTGTGAAAAAATATAGCCCCTTTGAACAAAAAGGGTTTTGTTTGACGTTATGTGCTGGTTGGCTCAGGCAGGTTGAGTTGCACGTGACTGGCAACTAATGAGGTAGAGTGTGGTAGCGCGTTAATGTTGATTACCAGGTTTGAACGATCAAAACTCACTGCTGTTACATTATTGGATTGTGTGTCGTGTTGATTTTCGATGATCAAACCTATTATTTTGCGCATGCGGGCAAGCCCATCAAACGAAAGTGAGCTGCTTTTTTGTTGAGCTTCCGATCGGATCACAGTCAGGACACTATTCTGGTAGCTGTTACCAAGAGACCAAGAGTGATCTAAAAAGTGTGAATTGCATAAATGAGCACACTTAACAATTGATCCGCGTGAAAATTTCGATTTCCTCAATCTGTGTCCGGTGATACGTCACTATTGGTAGTGTTGGTATTGGTGGTGTCCAGTAATTCGTGTTGTGTGACCATGTTGAAATGTGTGGTCTCGTTATGAGGAGATGTACTGCTCGCGTTTACTTCGTTGCGCACGTACCTTGCTGCAACTTGTTTGCGATCGCCTATTTCTTCGCTGGCTTCTTCACGTAATAGTGCTGAGAGTTCGATGTGTTTGTAGTCAGGTCGACAAAATTGTTGTTCGATTTTGCACACCTTCGAATTAATGGCGTTTTGTCAAACCATGTGCTCCAGCTCCAGCGCTTTTGAAAGACAATATATTGCAGATGAGTGACCAGACCAGTGATAGTGAACGTCTTTGAAAAGAAGTGCGCACTTTCCGTCCGTGTGCGTCAGTAGCAGCTGGCTGAGCCTGTGTTTATGTGAAGGTCACATCAAGTGACTGACTGACTGATAACAAACAAGGCACGCACGTAATTGTCTAAGTGACTGGTAATTAGACATGTGAGTGACGGATAATTACTGTGCAGTTTCTGTAGTTTGAGCTGCTGTTTCCTGAGAAGTTTCGTGTCCATATACGCATGGCTTTCATGCCGATCTGTTTATTTGTCATTTTCGTCGTTCGGCGCTCGTTTTGTCGGCAGTTCACCTGTTTATTGAGAGTTCATTTGTTGTTTCGCGATAATATTCGTCCGATTTTTTAACTTTCCCTGTTTTCCTTGTTCCTAAATTCCTCTCCCAAACAGGATCGCGACGCCCAGCGTCGTGCGAAACAGCGCAAAAACAGTGAAACCACCAAATCACCCGTGCACACCACCAATAATGCCATAGACAAAACACCGGACTCCAATAGTATTTCGAAAGACAATTCACCGAAATCTGCCAAAGACACTCCAAAATCCGAAAATCCTATATCGCCAACTGAAACATCAACCAAGCGTGACTTCCAATCGTCACCGCCTGCCACTACGATGTCGTTCTGGCAGTTGCCGCGTTCTAGACTCCCACCCGTGACTACTGTCGCTAGTGCTTCACGCACTGAGCAGTCTACGACCACAACTGCTTCCGGCAAAGGCACAGATGGTTTGTGGAGTTTTGGAGTTGAAATTAGGTCGCGGTTGGTCGAGTTTAGCTGCCCCTCCCACCCCAGCACAGCAAATCGTACCAATTGTGCGATTCTTCCAAGCATTATGTAACTGCGCGTCTTTTTTATGCTGACCTTTGTCGATTTCTCAATAAAAGATCCAACTTTATAACTGGTTGTTGTTTGATTTCACAATCTTAGTTGCGCCCATGACGTTTCAGAGATCGAGCGTGCTCCGAGTCCATTCATCCATGAACCTGTGTTGAAACCGGCGGTGACGAAACCTACTGTTCCATCAACAACGGCCAAAGCTACCGCTGTTACTAGCCGAGTGGAGTTACCGCAACCACAGAGTTTATCAACCGTCGTCAACACTGTTTCAACCGGGCCGCCGGTGTCACTGGTCAGCTCCGAATACGAGGCCGAAGACTCGCATGATGAGGCTCATTCCACGGCCACGACGCCGGCGCCGGTTGATACGCCCACCTCTACGGCCACTGACCCTCTTCATTCCGAGGACAGACCCACAGCGCCATCGCCAGACCCGGTACCATCCGATCTCGGACGTGTTGTCGAAGCACCTAGCTCTGATTCTGATCAACTTTCCCAATCAAAAGAAATGAACACAACGCAGACCACTGTTCCGTGCCTCGACCACTCTTCCTCAACAGCTGCTCCCCAGACTTCTGGCACCATTAACCAGCTACGTGATGGCAAAGGACTGAAGCCGGCGCCGATCGTGCAGCCCAGACCGACGCCTCGCGCAAAGAAGCAGCTGCCAAAGCCGACCCGTAACCGAAATGTTGCACGCAAAGAACTGAAACGGCCAATAAACATCAGCGACATCGAATATGATTCTGACGTCAGCTCCGTATCCGCTCATTCCGAGACCGTCCTCACTCCAACTAGCTCAGTTCCCGAGTCCGAGCCCTCCCCGTCGCCTATCGAGCCTCAAGTAGATGCACCAATCGATCAGCCTACGGAACGTTCAACCCCTGAAAAGCCTCATGTCGATGATGCACTTTCTGTGCAGTCCATTGAAGCGCTGCAACCAACGCGACCTGCTGAACCTGTCGAACCGGAGGTTGTCGCAGCGCAGCCTGATGCCCCTATCGAACCTCCACAACCCGATGAACCAATTGAGCATGCAGTGGTTGAACAGCCTGCCGAAGAACGTGCCGTGACCGAACCTGTTGAGCAGCCCGAAGAACGTGCCGTGACCGAACCTGTTGAGCAGCACGATGAACCTGCAAACTCTGAGCAGCACGAAGAATCCATCGAAACTGTGGTCGCTTCGCAACCAGAACAACAAGTCGAACCAACGAGCAAGCCAACAACGCCAACGTGTACCTCATCACAGTCCCGAATGGCTGTCGTGTCTCCATTCAATTGTACGAGTGCTATGAGCACCACTAATGGCGCCACGCCCGATGTGATTCCTGTCCCTGACACGTTAACTGCAACACCTGACCACGCCATTACACCGGCGCCTGTTGTGGAGACGCAACCGCCAATAATCGTTGAACAACCCCAAGAGCCAGATCGCACCGACAACAAACGATCGACTGATAATGTGACCGTCAGCGACTCATCGACACCGAAACGATCAAAAGACTCCGACCCATTTTCGGTTGTATCGATCGGAAATGCAATGTTGGGCTCCACATGGTCAAAAAAAGACACGCTGGCGCTGGTCAGTGCTCCATCGACGTCAAGACAACCGGTGCCACGCGAGTCTGTCCGACCACAAATCCGTCCGCCTGATGCATTCACTGAGCCAGCAGTAACCGAGCCACAGTCGTTGACGCCCGTTGTCACTACTACACCAGCCTCTGATCCTTCTCCAACCACAGTGCGAAGTCAAGAAGTTCCTCTATCTCGATGCAGTACGATTACGTCAGCGGTTACTCCGGTGTCTCTGAATCTTGCGCAATTTTCAGTCATGCCTCCGGAGCAGTTCCGCGATATGTGGATGGGTTTTATGGAACAGTGGCAACAACAAATGGTCGATTACATGACAGTATCTGGTGAACCAATCGATGACCAACAAAGTGTTTACCTACATGCGTCAGACCGACCCACTGATCATTCGAGCAGGCATGACCGATCCCGCAGACATGATCGTTCCCATCGTCGTCGTGAGGAGAATGACAGAAAACGCTCGCACAAAGGTCGCCCAACCATTGGTAGGGCACATCAGAGTGTATCATCGAAGATGAGCGATACGCCTGAATCGGCTGCTTCGCACAATGAAGAGCATGAGAGACGACGAGAGTCCCCCAAAAAGTGTCGCCAAGAGTCGCCAGAAACACATAACCTGTCACCCGAAAAGCTTACTATTGAGTCACCCGAAAAGCGTCCTAATCAGCCACTTGAGAAATGCAACGAATCACCCAAAAAGCAGGAAGAGAAGTCACATCAAAGCAATCGCAACGAATTCTCTGATGCTAGTCGCAGCAAAGCACTTGACAAACGTCGCAACGGGTCACCAATAGGAGATCCCAAGGAATTACAAGCAGAAAGGTCCAAGGAACTGCCAACAGATAGTCGTGGAGAACTACGAGAAGAATTTCACAAGAAACCGCCAGCTCATGGTTCTCTTGAAAAGCGCCGCAGTCGTTCGCCGGAAAAGCGCTTGGATGATTCGATCGAAAAACGCGATGTTTCATCTGAGAAACGTCAGATCGACCCCCCAAAACAGCGGCAGCAATTGCCACATGCTGAGCCCGTCAAATCTGACGCCAACCATGCTGCTCACAGAGATATGAAGGAAGAGGCAAAGAAGGAACATACAAAAGACGATTCACGCAAAAGAAGGCTTGATAAAATCAAAAAAAGTTTGCTACTGCCGTTGCCCGGTCACGTTACAGCCAAGCTGAAGAAATTAGAAGGCAAGACTGAAAGGTCGCAAATCGTCGAGAAGAAAGTCGGCATTCCTGAAAAATTGTCGATCGGTCCAGAAGAACAGGAGCGGCTTGTGCTTGCTACTGAGACCCCACTACCGCCTAAGATACTTGAATCGAACATTCACAAAGTAGCGGAACAGAAGGTAGCAGGAATTATTTCGAAAATTGACAAGGATGTGGTGCAGTCGTGCAAGAGCGCATTCGAAAATGCCTTGCGAGAAGTGTCACTGAAAACGCCAATGCCGCCACCAAGCAAAATTCCTGAAAGTCGGGGAAGAAAAGGAGATTCCGGTCTTCAGGGAGCGGAACATATCATTCGTACGCCTTCAAACAAAAGTGATATGGTTTCTAAGGCTCAAGTCCAAGACTCCGAGCATGTAGAAAGCAAAGAGAAAGACGGCGCAGCTTTCGACAGACCAAGACCCGTCAGTCGAATGGGTGTAAGCATGACGATCGGCAAAATGCCAGGAATGAAACCAAAACCAAAGACTGGCCTTGACACGTTCAAAGCTCATAATATTCCGTTGCCATCGGAACCGCATCCATCCAAATCTGAAAAGAAAAAGCGGAAAGAAGAAGGAAAGCATTCAAATGATTCCGATAAACGCGCTTACTTGACGAAGGAGCAAGCTTCGACGAAACATCAGTCCACCATTGTTACGAGCACAGCAGCAACTTCAACTGTCGCGTACGGTCCTTCATGGCCAACAACGACCGAGAGCACTTATGTGAACTTGCCTGCTCCGTCGGCGACAAGCGCAGCTGCTCCAACAGTCACAGTGACCCAACAACAGCTTTATCCGATTGTGTCACTACCCCCACCTCCACCTCCTGCAACTGAAACGGTTCAGCCACAGATTAGTGCTGCACCGCAGATGTACACTCAAGCTACTGGTGGCTATACGCAACAGCAGTGTGAAGCTGCGTGGTCGCAGTATTATGCAATGTGTCAACAGTCAGGCTATCAATATCAATACGGACAACAAGGGCATGGTGACACTGGCAGTTACAGCGCTTGGCAGCGCCCTTACGATTCCGCATACGAAAACACGTATAACAGTGCAATGATGCAAACTGGAGAAACGCAGACTGCTAATCGGGTTCCTTCGCCGCAGAAGACACCGCACTGGTCACATCAGCAAAATATTCATGCACAACCCTCACAAACTGGCCCTCAAGGTCCGCTGATGCAAGATGGCCCGCGTGGTCCACCTCCACACGGTGGTCCACGCGGACTTCCCACACACGATGGTCCTCGGGGCCCTACGATGCAAGATTGTCCACGTGGTCCACCTCCACAGGGTGGTCCACACGGACTTCCCGCGCACGATGGTCCCCGAGGTCCTCCAACATACGATGGCCCGCGTGGTCCTCCACATGGCGGTGTACGAGGTCCCCCAGCACACGATAGTCCGCGTGGTCCTCCTCCACGCGGCGGTCCACGGGGTCCCCCTGCACACGACAGTCCACGTGGTCCTCCTCCATGCGGTGGACCACGAGGTCCTCCTTTATACGGTGCTCCGCGTGGTCCTCCCATACACGACGAGCCACGAGCACCACCACATGATGGCCAGCAAGGTTCTCGTGCATACGATGGTTCCCCACAAGGTCCTCCTGCACACGATGGACCACCACGAGGTCCTCCTGCATATGATAGTCCACGAGGTCTTCCTCCACGCGGTAGTCCACGTAATCCTCCCCCACGCGGTCCTCCACGCGGTCCTCCTCCACGCGGTCCTCCACCACGCGGTCCTCCTCCACGTGGTGGACCACGCGGTCCCTCTCCACATAGTGGTCCACGTGGTCCTCCGCACAATGGTCCACGAGGTCCCTTTCCAATCCAGGATCATCCACGCGGTCCTTATCCATATAACGGCCCACGAGGTCCGCCATCATACAGTGGGTCACAAGCTTATCCTGTGCACGATGATCGAGGTGACTTTACACCTGAAGATTCCCCTCATGACTTCTCTTCCAGCAATGGTGTTCCAAGTTCACAGCCATGGGATGAAGATTCAAGTGATCAAACGACGTACAGCGAACAAGATATGAATTCACCGATGAGTCAGGATTCGCAACTGTATACGAGTTTCACTCCCAAGTCACCTTCGTGGCCACAACCGCGTGTTCCTCGTTTTCCAGGTCCGTCACATCCACGAATGTATGGTCCACCAAGACCACAACATCCCAGATTTCAGCCACCGTCACCGGTTTCACTCTTGGACCTGAGATTCCCAACTAGCGAGGTCGCTGACAGTGACAACCAACACGAAGTGCAACCGCAAGAAGAAAAACCAATGGATCGTCATCAAGAACATGTATCTGAATGCGATGACTACTTTGTGCCGTCAGGAAACAGTAGTGCTTTTGCGCCAACACTACCACCGCAATTGCTTCCAAAGAAGCAGCCAAGTAACAACAGAAAAGAGCAAGATGAAACACCACAAGAAGTAGAAGTCCAGAAACCGGCAGAAGAAAAAGAAGCAGCGCCTGCACCAATTTCTGATATTCCAAAGGTTCCAAGTAAGCCGCGTTCGTTTGACAGTCCGCCAGTGAAAAAGACAGCCAATGATCTGAGCAAATCGGAAGCGCCAGCTCCTGTTGTGAGCAAGCCACAAAAACCGCAGGTCTCAACACCCAGCAGCGAAAGCGACATGTCCATATCCACTGCTATAACTACTTCCCATGATACCCCACCGGAGCGAAACATAAATGCTATAGAGAAAGCATTGTTGCAACGTGCTAGAGAACTATCCGCCGAAGCTGCCCAACAGTCTCGAGGTCAGCTCAATAACCGTTCGACCACTGAGGCCCTGCAACGTGCCCGCCAATTGGCACAAGGTAGCGATCGTCCAACCGAGCAGTTTGACACCAATCCCAGGCCACCTTCGGATTACGATTCACCTTTTCGGCAGCCAGACTCTCCAAATAGATTTCAATCACCGAGTACAGAACGAAATTCGCCATTCTCTGGGTCTACTCGTGGACAGAGAGGTTTCAGTCCAAGAGGAACAAGACCGCCCAGAGGGTTCAGTCCAAGAGGGCCTGGTCCAAGAGGTTTCGAGCCAAGAGGAGTCGGACCGAGAGCGCCCCGAATATTTGGACCACTAGACAGCTCTCGGGGGCCCAGTCCAAGTAGCTTCAGTCCGCGTGGATCTGGTCCCAGAGGATATAGCCCCAGGGGTCCCGGTCCCAGAGGTTTTACCCCCAGGGGTGCTGGCCCAAGAGAATTCTACCAAGGAGGTCCTAATCCAAGAGCGTCCACCCCAAGGCAACCTGGTCCAACCGACTACAGTCCGAGAAACTTCAGCCCCATGGATCCCAGTACAAGCGACTCTGGTTCAGAAAGTGCTGGCTCCAGACGTTCTGATTTTGGGCCACAATCGACTATGGGGCGCCCAGAATTTCAAACTCCTATTGATGACTGCAGATCCCCGTTTCGGTACGATACAGCCGATGCGCCACTTCAAATGCCTGCCACACGGCCGAAATTCGATCCGCCAAGTAGTGATTGGCAACCTATCTTTGCGGATGGCCGTCCTCCGCAAATGGCCCCGCCAGTCTCTCGACCGGTGCATCAGTCAAGTAATGTAGCGCTGTTACCACCGCCCACCGCTGCACCCATGAGCAAAACGGTAGACAGTGATGCGGACATTGACATCGACTTCAATCAGCCGGTATACCCAGGTGCAAGAGCTATGGGACAGTCACAATCGCTTGGCCCCAATGCAAGCAGGCAAATAGGGCAGTCTCAGCCGATCGGATCCAATCGAACCAAGCACATTGGTCAATCACAACCAACTGGACCAAGTACAAGTACGCGGGATCGATACGTAGATAATCCAAATGTGCCGAGTTTTCCGCCGAATATGAGAATGTGGAACCAGCCTGCCGCACCCAGGTACGACCGACCGCCACCTCAGATTGACATGCGCGAGCAAAGCATTCCGCCGATCGACATGAGAGTAAAGGAGCCGACAGCAACAGCTCCATTCGAGCACCATTGGCCGAGTCTGCGCGAAGCAATCGCAACGATCACTGGCGGTATGATGCGATCATCGGATACTGTCGCTTCAAAGGATACTGTTGAGGGTGAGTGCATGCGGACCGTCCTAGTCGGTTGCGTACATGGGCACTGTATGTCAACGAACGACCTTCAGTGAACTTTTCTACTTTAGGTCGCGACGCACCCAAACGCACTACTTGATGTTTCATTCGACAACAGGTGCCCATGTATGGCTTTCGATTGACTTTCATTCACATCATTAACCGTTCTTCTTACCAATGTACGTCGGTTTCAATCGTGTAGCGTGGAACGGTTCCGGTTACTCACAAAAACCCTGTCTCTTACTTCAAAGGCAAATGCCCAAATTTACAGCCCATTGAATTATTATCGACCTTGGACGGACTCCGGTTATAATTAGTCCGTGATTAAAATTTCGTTTTTATGTCTGCTAAACAGCACAGCATCGCTTTAAAAGTCGTTATATCTTGTATTGTGTAAAAGGTTCGTTGTAACAACTGGAAGCGATGCTGTGCTACTTGTGAAATTTTTGATCGTCACTGATCGGACAATTTATTCTGCACTTACCGCCTTGGACAATTGGTTTACTGTGATGTATGGAAACGCAATTACCATTTGGAAAATTGGTAAAATCACTTCGGGATTTCGACGCAGAAAGGGAAGTTGCAATACAAGAAAGATCAATTTAAAACAAGCATTCGAAATAAAGATGCCTTGGCGGCAATGAATTGTAACACAGATGAAGTGAACGAAATGGAGCACACGCTCGTATGATGAACATAAACTGCGTTGTCCATCAAATACCCGTGTTGGGAATTATGTGCTGATAAGACGGTATGACGAGAATGCTAAGTGGTCCATCCAAGCCAATTTAATGCAGCCTTCAAGACAAAAAGTGGTCTTTGTCCACACGGATGCTTCAGTTTATCTCAGTCGGTACCTGACCACTTACCATTCTCCACCTTTGCTTTTTATTTTATGCGCGATTCCCCCTTTAAAAGTGCGCAATTGGTACGATTTCCTGTCCCAAATATGACTTAGTGGACAGTTACCTGAACTCGACCAGCAAAGGAGTGTCGCAAAAAAGAAAACCAAGGTTTTCCTTCGGGTATCATTTTTGCACAGGGGGTGCTTTTCTCGTGATGTTTAGCTGTCAGACCACAGATTAACGGTTAAAGCTTCTTTGTGTGGAACCTGTGACGTGATGGTGTCCAGGTTCACTTCGCCTGCTGCGACAATGGGCCGGCAGGCATCTTTTATATTCCGTATGGGTTGATTGCCTGGTTTTTCTGTTGTCCGGACGGCGCCAAAGAAAGTCGTGCCGGTTTCCTGTGGTCAGATGGCCAACTCACATGAACAGCGTCACAGTACACAATAATGCCCGAAAGAAAGTGTTGATTTTGCGTTTGGGTCACCCTTCGTGACGTGGCCAGACATGGTGCCTACCTAGTATTGTATTCTGATCGTAATGATGGCTACCAAAGATCGTTTGTTTCATTCAGTAATCTGTTACGAATTATCGTTTTTGCCTTAATATGCTTGGAAACGATCCAATCAATGCTCCCAGCACACGCTAAGTATCTCAGTCTGACATGTAACCGATATGACGATGTTTCAGTGCCGATCACACTGTTCCTGAAGCCGACCGATCCGCCAACGACAACAAATAGAGTCGTGACCACCGAGGTCATCCAACAACAGCAACCGGTGTATCCGCGTGCGCCCGCGTATGAACCGATCGAACCGCGGTCATCATCGCCCTATGAAGCGGACACCGAGTCACCCAAGGACACCAACACTCGCAAGGATGCGGACAGTCATGATGATGAACACAATCAACGGCATCGGAAGCATAGAAAGAGTCATTCTCGATCGAAATCCGGCTCGCGCAACTCGTCGCGGCACGGACATCATAGACATCACAGGAAACACAAACGCTCGAAATCGAGGGACGAGGATGGAGGTGGATATATGATTGATTTTTTTGTTTTGACACCACGGTTTGGATTTGATGAATGCAGACCACATTTTCCAAGATAGTGTTGCCCATGTCAGCACATCATGACTATCATGCAAGCATTTGAAACATTAGGATGTATCACGCTGTAACGATCCAACAGGAAAAAACGCTATTCTAGTTTCGTGTAACGCATCAATCATCCTCACTAATGTTTATGACGAAATACGTGACGCTCCCGACCATATTTCATGAGGACCCGGATGCATTGTGACATATATAGTCTCCTGAGAGGGTCCGAAACTATATATGCAGCTTTATACTACTCTATTATTATAAAAATTGCTAACATTTATAAAACACTAAATAAAACACTGCTATACACTCCTTTCAGACGGTCAGCATCATGGACATCATCATCATCATCGAAAACACCACAAAAAACGTAGCAAACACAAGCGATCGAAACGAAGTGAGAGTGACGGCGAGACACAGGCGCACAGACAAGACCGGGTGCCGAAGGCCGAACTTTATGATCCGTTCAGTGTTGTGCAAAATGGGGGTGAACACTCCAGCTCGTCACAGCAGAAAGGTGGTCAGCGGTTTTTGTTATTGAAGTTTTTCTGTCTTATTTCCTTTTGGGATGTAGATAGCCCATTACCAGGGGTATATTATATGCCCCTAACATGCTCACAACAACTGAACTACCACAATTGTTCGTGTTCGCAACTTTTTTCCCATACCAACGCCAAACTTTGCTTCAGACACCCACGAAGTCGAACACCAGCTGCCAACCACCAGCCAAACGCATGCGAATGTGCACGAGTCTGCTGGCAAATCTAGTCATGTGGAACGGCCTGGTCCGATCCCGTTGCATTTGTTGGACCATGACACTCAGAGGAGGAACGATTGTGCGACGAAAAGTGGGTTGAATGACAATAAAAGTGTGACATTTTGCATTTTGGTTTGGTTCCTTAGTGAATTCAGGGTGTTGGTACCGCACTGGTGAGCACAACATACGTTTTGTATCCGAAACAAACAAACGGTCATTTCTTCATGTATATTTGCTAATCATGAAGGCTACACCACATCCACACCTACATAAACGACAGCCTTGTTGCATAACTGATAGATTCGAGATGATCAGGTGATTCATTTGATAGATGGTACCCAATAGCGTTCGCTCGCATCATTCCAGTCACCACGCACACGGGGGCGCACACAATCGCGCGATCAATGTCGTTGGGCAGTAAGTTCAACTCGCCGCATTCACCGTGCACTTCGGCACCGATACCGGACACCCCGGCACCGACAATGTTGCCGCATCGCACCACACACATACACAAACGGTACAGGCACCACAGACACCAGCACCTGGCGACCATGGGCGAGGAAGGTGAGTGATGACACGTTGGAGCAGCAGATGTGTGCTCAAAATATTGACAGCCTATGGAGTTCACAAACAGGCCAATGGGCTGCAAAAGCTGTTCAGGGAGTCTAGGTATCGGAAATCTCGAAATTTAGATTTTTCATGCTTCACTGCTGTTCTGCTGTCTCAAGCGCGATTGATATTTGGCGTCTGGGGACTTTGCCTGGTCCAATATGTTTCACTGTCTGCATAACACAGATTTAAAATGGAATGAATAAACTAATTGTGCGCCACTTGATTGTAGATAGATGAAAGCAGGTGTCAACAACGAAGTAGATGGAAAACATCTGCCACTTTTGCGACACGCTGTACTTTGGGTTCCAAAATACCGTCAGATCATGTGGCAGCCATTTCAGAGGATTCCCATGCTGATACCAGTCCAGTCGCGCCACCACCGGTGCAGCCGGTTGCCGTCAGAAACAAACAGGCGAACACTCCCGGGTAACGGATCCTTAATTTCACACTTGAGAGCAATAATCATTTCACAAAGACATGGGTGCAAAAGTTCCATCTTTCGACTCAGGTACGACCTGGTGAGCAATGCGGACTCGATATTTGCCAGACACCCGTTCCCGGATGATAATCCGTTCAAGCCGATTGCTGACAACAGCGATGCGAAACGAACGAAGGTCGACAATAAGGGGTTGGTGGTATTTGTAGCGTAGTATGGAATTGTGGCTTTTGGTCCCTACACGCAAGTCTCAACTCGAAACACCGCCCGGCATCAGTTACACCTATTGTATATCGTAATTCGTTTCGAAAGAAACTGTTGCCCTGACCGAGGCTCTGTTTTATGCGTTCCTTAACTTTCCACACATAGCCCCTTCATCACAACACAACCGATCAACACCACTCGCCACAACACCACTCAGCAATACTCGCAAGCTTTAATGGCCGTGTCGTCGTCGCGTCAGCCGCCAACAACAAATGTGGCAGCCAAACCGGATAAACCAAAGGTATGGGTTGGGTTGGGTGGCTGATGTTTCACACATGGGGTGGGGGTTGTCAGAAGAGCTATCATAGCTCCGGGCTGTCTTGTGGGCCTATTTTTGAAAAACAAACAAAATGGTAGTCATAAAAAGATGATTCCGACTTCGGTGGCAAAAAGAGTCGAATTCGGCTGGTTTCTAAACCGGTGAAAAGTTTTTCAAAAAAATCTTCCACATGGCACTGCTTATGTATGTATGTTTCACGCGAGGATGACTTTCAATTGTCATGATGCCAGCTGTACTTTGTTACAGTCTGGAAACTTTAAACACACAAAGATCGTGCTAAAAATGGGTGACCCCAATCGTCGTTCAAAATGTCGAAAGTTGAAGAAAAACACAGAAAGTCAAAAGACACAAATAACAGGTGCAACGTGCGGAAGCGCAAACCACGACCATATCGTTGGATCCGAAAGAGCAACTTCGACGTCAGCTGAAGATACAACGAATGATGCAAACGGCCACCGCTGCCAGCGACCCACAGAAGAAACAAGTGGTTAGTTGTGGCTTGTTAGCCTTGATGAATCAGGCAGTAGTTTTGATATGTGTTGGTGGCTTTGTGGCGATGTTTTTAATGTAGGTGTCACTGCCAAGCAACACGGTCAACTCATGCGAAAGAACAATGAGGAAAAAATTCCAAGCAGAAGTGTTGCTGTTGTTTCACGGCGGAATGACTTTGAGTTATTTTCCATTCCAACGTCAATTTCGATCGTTTTCTTAACGTGTTTAGTTACTGGACAAAATCGAGCACAAACTCAACGTTGAATCTGCCGTGAAGGATGTTCTCAAGCCGTACTTCTCGAAGAAACAGATCGACAAGGAACAATACAAGGACATATTGAGGGAGACGGTGCCAAAGGTTTGCACATTGTTGTGACTGGCGTGCGTGCGGTGTGATTTTGCCGGTGAAACAAGGTAAAAATTGGTAGCCAAGACCGAATTGGTCCAATTTGTTTTGGAATGATAACAAAGTGCAGCGCATGTCCAGTTCTGTTCATTAATGGCAAATTCATGAAAAGTTGTATCTAAAAGATCGTCTCTTTGCAACT
The DNA here is from genome assembly GCA_030248065.1 of Rhynchonema sp. JSB1_4. Lineage (NCBI taxonomy): Eukaryota > Metazoa > Nematoda > Chromadorea > Monhysterida > Xyalidae > Rhynchonema > Rhynchonema sp. JSB1_4. The sequence goes on from JASAMV010005869.1 coordinate 61,017, forward strand.
CATTCAATAAATATTTCAGATTCATTTACAAGGTTGTCATTTTGTTTCCAGATCAGTTCTCGCAGTGCGCATATCAATATGGACAAAATCAAGAGCTACGTCGAAAAATGTATTGAACGCACGTTGTCTAAACGAAAAAGATAGCAGTAGAACTTGAGTTTTATACTCTTTATTCGTAGATTTAGCTTTTCTTTTTAGTTTTACAATGATCATTATTGTTGTTTATTTATAATGATGTGAAGAACACTAGTAACAACTGACAGACTTGATGTTTTCCGTGCTTGTGTTCGGGTTTGTTTTTGTTGTGTTGTTGTTTTATTGTTCATTTTTTACCCTAATGATTTTTGTGCTGCTTTTGTTGTAGTTAGCATAACATAACAGATCTGGTCATCAATTTTTGTGTTTATCATTTTGTCGTTGCATAACTAGTGATGTATTTTATTTTTCTATTGTTCATTGAAATCTAGATCACTTCACACAAAATTTCAATGCAATAAACAGCACCCGGCATTTTGTACCTATCAGGTGCTTGGTTATTATTTTGACTCTGAAATATTTCTCCCCAGTGTCAATTTATGTTTTTGTAAACAATCTGCCCGTTCCAGAAATAATTTAGAGGCAAAATCGAACCCAACCAACCACCGTGTTTGATACCGTCTGGCGCTTCTTGTTGATTTTATCGAGCTTTCCTCTTCACGTGCATGCCATCAAGATTCAAACAAAGAAAATTCAATCACTCCGCAAAAATCTGTTGGTTCTACTGAATTGTTATACTGTGCATATGCAATGGTAAACAACTCAATGGCTCAAGAACTGCTATTAATCAAAATGCAAGTCTGGTAAAATGGTGAAAACGGCTATTGGCCCAAATTCTCGAAAGCGCCACCGGGGGCGGTGGCTCAACAGTGTATTTGATACATCTTACGCTCTACACCTCGGTGCGTAGATTCTTGAGGTCAGCCAGCTTTGAAGCTGTCATCATCGTGGTGCAGTGGCCGTTTTTATAGAAGATGTTTCACACGGCGTGCACGTTTCGAGCGCAACGCATGGCGGCAATTACCGAAGTCATTGAGCACACGGACTATGTGTATGGGTAACGCACGAGTGTTTGCGTGTGAGAACAAAATAGCTGCAGACCACGCATTCGAACAAAAATGATACCCAATGTCTGGGTTGCCTTGAGGGCTGCATCGATGCAATGTTATTGGTCAGACGGTAAGGTGCTTTGAGGGCACGCCTTTGCGCAAGACCAGTGACACGTTGCTGTTTCGGCCCGTAACGCCTGACAGCTTAGGTGATCCGGGCCAGTCGTCAGAGACGAAATCACCGGGTGTACACCCCAAAATGCCACATGCTCCAAGAGACTAAATAGTCCCATTGAAACATAAGGCAAATAACGTGCACTGGTCATTTTTGCATTCAATGTCTGGGTTGCCTTGAGGGCTGCATTGAAGCAAGAAATACCAATGTTATTGGTCAGACGGTAAGGTGCTTTGAGGGCACGCCTTTGCGCAAGACCAGTGACACGTTGCTGTTTCCACAACGTTGCTGTTTCCACAACAAAAATGATACCACAATGTGGAAGCAAAACAGCACGGGACAAGGACGCGTCAAGCAAAGGAACTGAAGTCGTATCCAGAAACGCACCTTTCATCGTGATCATGGATTGGTTCTGGATCAATTGGTCGAATTATTGATTGATTGTAAATTGCATGTGTTGATTTGACGATGGAATGAACGAAACGGGTATGCACCCACGCAAGTGTCGGGGTCTGGAAAGGTACAACATAGGTACTTAGCCCCGATCACGATTTGATTGCAAATGTGAGGGTCACATTACTTGGATGTCTATTTTTTGCTTGGGGCCCAAGGTGTGCATTTATGTTGAGCAAACTGCACACTATTACCACAGGTGGACAGTGCTCGCGGTCCACGATGGCCACAGTGACTGCAGTCGCAGTTACACTCATTAGTCTGGGTGGCTCGGTGGTCACTGTTGACCAGTGGTTGATAAAAAAATTTTTTTATTCAAACCCCATTTTTAAAAAAAAAAATTTTTTTTTAATTTAAAAATTTTTTTTTATTCCAGCCAAAAACTGCCAGAAACAAAAAAAAATGAGCGCTAAAGCAAAAAATAGTGGCATTTTTCTTCCATAACGTGTGGTAAGTGCATATAAAGCACTGACGACACGAAAACAATACTAAACAATGGTCAATGAGTACCAACAGTAGTCAGGTACACACCCGTACACTTCCCCCACGTGGTGTGGGTGCCTTCGTGTGGCTTTGTGACACCCAAGACGGCAAATTTGGGTGAAACTATTGCCTCTTGGTACACGACCAATGCAAATATGTGACAAACAGTGTGAATATAGTGTTATAGTAATATTATATCGTAATATAGTAACTTGTGTAGTAAACACCAGGTTTCATGTGTAATTTGTACTAGGTGAATCACCATGTTCTGACTGCTGTAGTGTAGCAGAATTTCTCTTTTTTTGGGGCATTCGCTCGTCAGCCCGAGCGGTGCTAGGTTGGATGATATGTATGCTTACATGTATTCTTTAGTATGTACGATAAACCTATCATAATGTAACCTTGTGCTTTGCTTTCCTAGAGGGGCTAGCCCTCAATTCTTTAGTAATAGCTGAGGTATGACACGGTAACTAAGAACCCTTATAACATTAATGGAGGCCGCGGAGGGGATCGAACCCGGTTTCGGGTTTTGTATGTTTGTAACTAAGTTTTATTTTCGTAAAACTGTTCTTGTAAATCATTATCTTGCGTGTATTTTGAAAGTTTGGAAACTGTTCTTGTAAATCATTATCTTGCGTGTATTTTGAAAGTTTGGCTTTAGGGCATTACCATTTTGGCACAATAACCAAAAATTACCAAAAACTACCAGGCTGTCCAATGCCGGTGTATACTATGTATATGGCCGATGCCGCTATGTATTATTCTATTATTCAAATTACAGGCACACTATCCAGTCTATCCAGTCTATGTGATCTACCCACTCGTCCAAATCGAAACCGGGAGGTCGTGCCTGTTACCTGTCGGTTATGGCAAAGCTCATGGGGTGGGCTCCCCAACTCTCCGGTGGCCTGCAACAGTCAACCAGCAGCCACTTCGAGTCGGCAGCAGTCTAAACCCGCCGACTCCATACGGACAACAGCCAACAAGTCCATGAGGATCGAGGAGCCACGCCTACCAGGGTATACGGGCCTGTCCACTCGTATTTCGGAAAAGAAATTGAAAAGAATGACTTTGGACAGATAAATAACTGTGGGATTATAAAGTGATTTACAGATAGTGCCTTAATTTTGATTCTGATTAAATTTGTGCTAATTTTTGTGTTGACACCCGAGTGTCAACTCATGTAGTTGATAGATATTACTAGTAACTTGTGTAGTAAACACCAGGTTTCATGTGTAATTTGTACTAGGTGAATCACCATGTTTTGACTGCTGTAGTGTAGCAGAATTTCTCTTTTTTTGGGGCATTCGCTCGTCAGCCCGAGCGGTGCTAGGTTGGATGATATGTATGCTTACATGTATTCTTTAGTATGTACGATAAACCTATCATAATGTAACCTTGTGCTTTGCTTTCCTAGAGGGGCTAGCCCTCAATTCTTTAGTAATAGCTGAGGTATGACACGGTAACTAAGAACCCTTATAACAATAGGGTGAATATCACACCGAATCACTGCTTTCGGGTCTGTTGCATGGATAAATGCATGCCCACCTAGTCACATGTACATGTGTAATTATATGAGAGGCCATGTGAGTGTGTGCATTATGTCTAGATGCCACAAAACAACGATTATGGCACCCAATACACCCATGGTTGGGTCGGGTGATGTCAACAGTAGCAATTTTTATGCAAAAATAGCACTTTTAGAGCAAAAAAATAGAGAAATTTTCGAATTTTGAAATAATAAAAAAAAATTTTTTTAACTTTTGGAACGAATTTTTTTTTAATTTTTTTTAATAAAAAAAAATTTTTTTTTTAAAACCACTGCTGTTGACTATTGATTTATCTGTGTGTCAGTCACCGCGTGTCAAAAACGTTTTCTTTCATTTTAGCACTCGGTTTTATTCTGATCCATGGAAGAGCAAAACTGTCACGCAATTTTGTGAGTCGGACGAAGAGAAGAAATCATGATTTTCAATTAGTGATTCATCATCTCGGAAAAATTTTGTATTCTACACTTGGGATCGCAAAAGAGACTACTCAATGATGTGGCATTTTTTGGCAAAGAGGCGACGTTTAATGACCGCAAACATCCACATAGCGGTGATCTTGACACATGTCCTTGACTTTAGAGGTGGGCACAACGTTATTACCTGTCTAGGCCACCTAGATGGCTTTGCTCATCCATATCGGTTACTTATTGGTGATTCCAAATGTGCTCGGAGATCACACCACAAGGCGACATCAAGAACATTGTCAACGACATGCGTCACGGTTTTGAATTTTTGAAAGGGGTCATAGCACGTCAAACTATTATAAGCATCGATCAATTTAAATGCACGGATCGGCACAGATTGTCTTGTCGGCCAGGCTTTCTTTACATTCGACCCCTTCCGGCTGATGCAGAATGTCCCGCTCACGTGTGCTGATGCCTGCAATCAATTCGTATATGCCGGTGTTGATTCATATGCCAACGTCATCGTTGATGTGATGGTGTGACACGAAACAATGAGGCTCACATACTACACATATGTATATTAATGTCGTCAACTCTGCCCTAATGCCATTGTCTCGCCCTCATCCCAGTTGAGTTGACGACCAAACAACCAGCCAACAATGAGCGTCATTGTTGCGGCCACATTCAACAAGACTCAGCAATATACGAGTTGTACAACTGAGAATAGCATACTGCAGCTCAGTTGTACCCAATGGAGAAAGGACACACCATTGCCGCATGTGACCGTGCACGGAGTCCACGACGACCACTGGCTGTAGTCGCAGTCACACTTTTCGTCCGCCGCACAGTCCTTGGTCTCGATCGTCAGCTGGTCGCATTGGTCGCCCGACTTGACCATGATCAGGCGGTCACGCGACTTGGTCCCTGCAGATCATGTGCGGGCAAAATGCAACGCGGCGGGCGTGGGTCTCACGTGCAGGGTTGGATTTAAAAAAAAATAAAACTTATTTTGCAAAAAATGCTTTTTAAACTTGGCTACTTTTTTTCTAAAAATTTTTTTTAAAAGTAAGTCCACTTTTTTCACTTTTTTTTGTTATTTGCTGACTTTTTAAGGTAAAAAGGCATGTTTTCATGTGTTTTATTGCTCATGATTCTCAAAAAATTGCCTGCGGCGCTTACATTTCAGTTCGAAATGGTGTTGTGATGGAGTCTTACAGTTCTCAGACATCCCAACAACCCCCATGTATAATATAGGACAGCCCATACCGTATAGTACAGTAGTTGAGCGTGTCGACAAACTCCACGTTGCTCGCCTGTTTGCAGTTATGTGGATTAGTAATTTGTTGCTTTTGTGACACAAAATGAGTGTGGTGTAAGTCTTTATCTCTCTTCAAATTTATCCCCAAATTCACAAACAGAAGGTTGGTCTTCCTTTGTCATACATACCCTCAGAGTTAGTTACCTTCGAGGTTCTCAAAGTCATGACCACAGGGATTAGATCGCAGGTGATATGACCAGGGTTGGGCAAAAAACGTTTTTTTCCAAAAAATCGTTTTTTTTAAAAAAAACGTTTTTTTTTAAAAAAAACGTTTTTTTTAAAACGCCCAGATGACCAAAATATGCCCCCAAAAAAATTGGAAAACGCTCATGTTGGGAAGAAAACGTGGTTAAATGAAGTAATTCTATGTGTTCTGAGGCAAAATAAACGGGTTTCAACCCTTTTCTAGCGAGTTGTTAAGATCCCATATCAGACCCGCATCATGGGACCAACTTTGGCCGGGGTCATCATTGACAGTCAAACGCCGTATATCGACGTATCTCGACAAAGTAAAAATTGGTCGAAAGTTTTTTGAAAAAAATGGGACAAAAAATTGATTTTCCTTGATAATCAGGGTACTTTCCCTGAAAAATCAGGGAAAATGAAGGAAATTCAGGATTTAAAAAAAACGAAAAACGACCCAGGCGTTTTTTTTTAAAAAAAACGTCGTTTTTTTAAGAAAAAACGCCGTCGTTTTTTTTTGCCCAACCCTGGATATGACGTGAACATCCAAGTCAGTGGAGAAGTTCTCTTTAGTGTCCCTCAAAACATAGTTAACTGACATGATTTCAGAAATTTCATTCTTCAAGAACCCAATTTTTTGGGGGTCCGGAATAAAAAAAGCGATTTTTAAAAAAAATTTAAAAAGTTTTTTTTAAAAAAAAGTTCGATAATAAAAGAACTTTTTTATCCAACCCTGCTCACGTGGAATGTATGTACAGTTCCGGGTGCAATTCTAGGCCGAAAAAGTTGAAGTCGCGTGCACGGCACTTCCTATCCTGGTGCTAAAACTAGGTACATATAGCGCACACCAAGCGCACGCGCAGAACTTCGACTTTTGCTATGCTTTGCACTGTTTCGCACGCGCGTGCACAGAACTTCCACTCTCAGCCTAGAATTGAATCCCGCGCCGCATAAAATTTACATTGCTGCGTGCTTAACTCAACGACCAGCCACGTCATTATTTATTCATGTGTTTCACCATTTACAGTGTTGCTATGATCTTCCCTCTGTTTGCCATACCTTCTCCACACGTGGCACTGCAGGAACCCCACGGACTCCACGTTTCCACGACACAGGCAGATGGTGCGCTGGTCACTTCCTTCTTGTCCCCGAGCCAGCTGGAAAGCAAAGCAAGCCGCGTTGGAAACTACAATATCGTTCACGGTTTTTTTTCAAATCAATGGATCGCCCCCTCACATGTCATTGAATTCAAAAACGGCCACGGGCGCCGGGATTCTACGGTCGTCAGGATCGATCAGTTTCACTGATATGTAGCTCAGACACCAGCCAGCTGTACATAAGTGTAAAATGACGTATCAGGTGTGTTCAACATCCTGATGTCAATGGTGATCACATTGTAACCAACAGCTTATGCCTGCCGGTTTTATCTCAACGCGCAGCCCCGTGATCGGGCCCCAGCTCTTGCGCCACAGCCAGCGGACGCCGTGGGCCGGTTTCGTGTAGACGTTCGTTTGTCCTCGCTCAAAGTCGTTCCCATTGCTGTCAAGCTCGTATGTAGCCGAGTCAGATTTTGAGCCTTTAATTTGCACGTACACGTAACTGTCCGTGCCGGCAAGGTGTTTGTCCGCAGTTTTCACCGTGATGATCAGATCGTACTCAACGTCTGAAAAACTAAGAGTATGTGCTGCTATCAGCGGCTCAAATTGAAATATACACTAGGTGCAAAACTAAATTACAGTCTGATTGGTGTGATTCTCCATTCTATTGAAATTCTTAAGATATCGCTAACAAGATTCATTTACTTCGCAGCTTTTTTGGGACAAAAGCAGTTAAATTTTAACTGTGCTTCACAAATCAATATGCAGCCGACCAACCAGCATCGACGTGTCGCGCTGCCAACACGACGACGGACAGCAACAGAATCGTCGGCATCGACGAGAACATCACGTCGATCTGACTTGGTCGTTGTGCTGTGAAAGTAAAGCTGGAAATCTGTGCAAGGAAAAAGGGAAAATAATGCAAGCAAAATCAACCTCGCCGTCTGCTGTGTGTGTGTCTTTGTGGGCGTACCGGAGAAGGCCAAACACAATCATCCACATGGGATTTGTGATTTCAGAAAAAACCTTGATATGCACATGAATTATCGCTGAAAAAGACCATGGATGGGGTCTATTTGGATATACTGTATTCCGGATTTCCCCCAAATGGGAACTTATAGGAATTTGACTTTCTCCGTACCGTTTGTAAACTGTCTATGCAAAATGAGCGAAATCCATTTTTTATTTTGTCAAAAGCATATTTTGCGATTCTTATGAGCCCGCGCTCTTAAAAAAACAACTCGGACCTCGCAAACATTGCTTGTGCGTCACCTAAGGTGCACGTGCAGTCGTGATTCAGCTGAGTGATCACGCGTGTGTGTGTGACGACTGGTTGCGATTCTGACACTCGGTTGGTTAGTCAAATTGCTATGAAAAGCAGCCGTTGATGAACAAAAATGTCTTTTGAAAGTCGTCTGTAAGTTTTTTTTGACCGAAGTGGACCGAGTTTGCCATACCCGGAGGTTTCCGGTTACTGCCACCAGGGTTGGGCAAAAAAAAAAACGACGGCGTTTTTTCTTAAAAAAAACGACGTTTTTTTTTAAAAAAAACGCCTGGGTCGTTTTTCGTTTTTTTTTAAATCCTGAATTTCCTTGATTTTCCCTGATTTTTCCGGGAAAGTACTCTGATTATCAAGGAAAATCAATTTTTTGTCCCATTTTTTTCAAAAAATTTTCGACCAATTTTTACTTTGTCGAGATACGTCGATATATGGAGTTTGACTTTCAGTGATGACCCCGGCCAAAGTTGGTCCCACGATGCGGGTCTGATATGGGATCTTAGCAACTCGCTAGAAAAGGGTTGAAACCCGTTTATTTTGCCTCAGAACACATAGAACTACTTCATTTAACCACGTTTTCTTCCCAACATGAGCGTTTTCCAATTTTTTTGGGGGCATATTTTGGTCATCTGGGCGTTTTAAAAAACGTTTTTTTAAAAAAAAACGATTTTTTGAAAAAAAAAACGTTTTTTGCCCAACCCTGACTGCCACACCAGGGCTCTCTTCGTCAAATGTTCCAAGCGATTTTCTTCGTTCTGGTACCCAGTTTATTATCTAAATTTATTCTATAAAAAAGGAACAAAACCAGCTATTTTACATGATAACCTACACAATTCGCACCTATTTGGTCAAAATTTTTGTATTTCTTGCCTATATAACCAAAATACAGTCCATGCTAAGTATCTAAACGGACACAAAACGTGTGGCAATCAGGTATGAAGGAACCATATTCTGAAATTACAAATGTTTTTCCGTGGCGCTCCATTTGGAACATTGTTCGAATAAAGCATCATGGGGCTCCATTTTTGAATAAAAATAATTTTTAAAAACCCACCTACTGTGATCGTGGTCATCCGTTGACCTGTGCTACAGCCCGTGAAGTAGTGTGTGTTACACTGACTGAGGCTGTGTGTGTATACGGCTAATATTCTGGTTGTCTACGATGATTGTCTCCGATGGTGGTCTCCGCAACGTTAATTTTTTTCACGTGTATTATTTTTTTCGTGCCGGGAAGACTCATTATAAATAAAACGGATTAAACGGATTAACCGGATTAAACGGATTTTTGCGTGCTGGGGGGAAGACTCATTATTTCTTTGAAAATAAAACGGATTAAACGGAATCCAGCTGGAACTTGGTCCTGAACCAATGTTTGGGCTCAGGCTTGAGCTCAGGCTTAGGCTTAGGCTTACGCTCACGTTTAGGCATATATGTTGGCTTCAGTCTTGGCTCAGGCTTAAACTTAGGCTTAGGCTTAGGCTGAACACACGCCGGGCACATACAACATGCATAATGAGTCTTCCTGGGAAACGGCCCTGGGGGGAAAACTCATTACGGGGATTCCGTTTAATCCGTTTTATTTTCAAAGAAATAATGAGTCTTCCCGCCAGAGCCTCTGCAGGATAAACTGATTACAATAGTAATGAGTCTTCCATCAACCATTTTTTTACGTGTATTTGTTGCGGAGACCACAAAACAAGAATGTTTCATGGGCGTGCGGAGGAGTGGTTGGCGAACTGGATCGTGCAAGAATGCGAACTTTACAATTCATTTCAATTTTTTGAAGATTTTGAAGTCGGGTCGCAATCGGGCCGGGTTTGGCCGGCCCGGCCCGGTCCGAGTGCCAAATCTCCGGCCCGGCCCGACCCGTACCGTACCCCCAAATCTCCGACCCGGCCGGGCCCGAACACCCAAATCTCCGGCTCGGCCCGGCCCGAATTTTTGGCTCAGATCGTCCCCTCAGATCTTAACCCAAATTTTGTCATAATTTTTGTGATTTTTGAATCTATTTTTTTGGTTGAAAATTCATTTTTTTTCATGAAAAAGTTGCCAGATAGACAATATCAATGGTGTGGCTGGGGGCAGTGTACCGTAAAAACCTAAATACAGCCCCCCGGAATAGAGCCCCCCCCGCAATACAGCCCCTCCAAAAAGGGGTCAGTGAATTAATAGAGCCCCCCCCCCTTAAGTAACATCCCCTATACAGTAGTGTATTAAGGCTTGATAGTGGTGTACAGGTACATTTATGCACGTTTGTTGTTCGTTCAGAGCACATAATACGCCTCTTATTGACGAATAGACACGAATAAATGCGATTACAAGTGAAAAAAACATCCTTTCAAACCCCTTTTTAGAGGTTTTTGGGGGTATTTTTGGGAACAATTTTTCAGGTTCGGGTCAGTGAATTAATAGAGGCCCCCCCGGAATAGAGCCCCCCCCGTAATAGAGCCCCCCCAAAATGGGGTCAGTGAGTTAATAGAGCCCCCCTTCTATTTAGGTTTTTACGGTAGTGGCAGCCCCATGTGTGGGAGCTGGGAGGTAAGTATGATGCGGGGTTGGGACCGGAAGCGTGAGAGGTATGATTTTGTCACCGAAAAAGGCGAAAAAACACCGCTTTTGTGATAGGCCAAAAATTGAGGTAAAAATAGTACTTTTTTAAAATTTTCGCCGAAAATCGCCTAAAAATAGGTATTATGGGTGGGTTTGCGCGCGGAGCGCGCGATTTTTGGGAAAATAAGGTCGAAAAACACCGATTTTTGCCTTAAAAAGGTATAAGATTGCTTGTGAGAGGTATGATTTGGAGTTGTGAGAGGTAAGTACTCAACCCCCCCCAACCCCCCTCGGGTTTTGTGGTATGTAAGTACTGAGAGGGGGGGCAACCCCCCCCAACCCTCCCCCCCAGCCACTACTATGGCCAGTGTAGTGGCTGGGGGGGATGGGGGGGATTCCCCCCCCCCTAAGGAGTAGGTACCTTGCAACCACCCCTTGGGGGGAATGGGGGGGAAGGGTAGGTACCTTGCAACCACCCCGGAGGGTACCTTGCAACCATCAATTTATGGTTTTTATAGGCAAAAATGGGTGTTTTTCGACCTCAAAACCCCAAAAATCGCGCGATCCGCGCGCAAAGCTCCATATAATAGGTATTTTAGGCAAATTTTCGGCCAAAATGCAAAAAAGTACCAATTTTCGGCCAAATTTGCTGTATAATGCATGCAAAAAACACCCTTTTTTCGGACCCCAGGGGTACCTTGCAACCTTCTGGAGGCTGGGTAGGGGGTACCTTGCAACCATCTGGATCCATCCCCCCCAAGGGTACCTTGCAACCATCTGCCTGCCATAACACTGACTATGGCTGGGGGTGGGTGTCCCCCCTAGGTACAGTAGGTAGGTAAGGTAGATGACACGCTATCCTGGCACAGTGGGTAGGTCGCCGCCCCCCGGCTGGTACAGTAGGTTGATATTTTTGGCTCAAAATTGGTATAAAATCGATATTTTTTCACTGCGAATAATCGAAAAATCGCACGCTGGGCGCGAAATGAGGGTTTTAGGGCACATTTTCATCTAAATTTAGACATTAAAAATTTTGTTCCCCCCAAGCTCGGCCGGTACAGTAGGTAGGTAGGTTGATTGCAGGCCTTTCTGGTGGTACAGTAGGTTGAATGCACGCCTGGGTAGCCACACCATTGGACAATACTGATCACTTACTTGCTGAATCCGTCAGAAATTTTAGTATTTTTGACAAAAAAACCCTACTTTTTCAGTAAAATAAGCCAGTTCAGAAGCTTCGGGCCGGGGTGCCCGGCCCGGCCCGACCCTCCAAATCTCCGGCCCGGTCCGGCCCGAGCCAAAAGCCCAAAATCGCTGCCCGGCCCGGGCCCGGCACGAGCTCGGGCCGGGCAGCGATTGCGACCTCTGATGGGTGGGGGTCAATTAATGGGGGGTTCTATTTTTGATTAAAATAGGCATTTTTAGGCATAAAATGAGTGATTTTTGGGTCAATGTCGTCAAAAATCGCCAAACTACCCTTTTTTGATATTTTTTTACTAAAAGGGGCAAAAATGACTCAAATTATCGACCTCAAAAAATTTATTTTCTCCAAATTTGGGTCCGCCTATTCAAAAGTATAATATATCAATATAACAGAGACTGGGCTTGCGCACAAACATTCGATCGGGTAAGACTGTCCGTCGCCGAATAATGGATTGCACTTTGGATAAAGCAGAGAGTTGCCCTGTATCCAGGCCCGAATCGAGCAACAGGACATCGAGATCGAGGAAAAGTACCGCGAGCTGAAAGCGAAAGAAATAGGCCGGAGCAGCGGCATACGATCGCCACAACAGTTCTCATCACCCAAAGCGAACACGATGCCCGGACGCAGAACACTTAGCGATTAAGGAGCTGCCAGTCACCCGGTACAACCAGTGTTCCCCTTCCCCTCCAAAGACAAGGAGCCGACCGTACCGCCACCCCGATGAAATCCTCCTTTCCCCCCCCCGGCCCCCTCAGATCGGCCAACGTTGCAATTGTTCACATTTAGCTAAATCACAAGCTTTGCGCTTCAACCAGACTCTGAATTGCAATGAAAAATCAAACGATTCAATTATCGATGCAGGCCTCAGGAGGAGATAACAGGTATCCAAAAAAAAGAATTGTAGAGACAGCGAGCGAGCAATCGACCAGCGTTATCCAAACAAGTCAAATCGGATGAGTCCACTGACGCGCGACGCAGGACTGCCACTGAAATGACGTCATTCGATAGTCAGGAGGTGTGAATAATTTTTCCTTATTTTTTTTTTCCCCGGCATTTCTTGAGGAAAAACCCCGCCGGCGGCCCGGGGCGCATTTGAGAAATTGGCTGATGTTGCACAGCAGATTGTCTTGAACAAGAAAATAATTTTGAGTGAAACCGGGGCTTCAAATCAATCATTAACTTTTTAAAAAAAACACTTCGTTTCTGCAGGATGACACCGAAAACATGGGTCCACCACCCCCGATACCTGACTCCGTGCCCCCAGTCGCCTCACTGCAGCAATCGCCTCGAAGGTACTTGGTGAAAACCCCGAGCCTTGACGATGTGTTGCGTGTAAGTAGTGTAGTATTGTATTCTGGGGGGTTGTCGTATACGACAACCAACCCCAGAAGTTAGTGGTGCGCTCACCGCTGTCTTGTACGACACTACAGAATGATGTCTTGTACGACACTACATAACGGTGTCTTCCACGAGGGCCAAAGCTGTCATATACGACAACTGTATAAGCGCGATGTAGGGCTTTCTGAAATAGAATATTCTGGAAAATAAGGGGGGAAAATAACTATATAAACGGGCATAATAGGCAATGTTGTTTCATTGTTGTCATTCAGTGAAAATGAACTGCAAGCAACGAAAAGAACAGCATTGGCTAGATATGCTCTTTATTGAGCACGTGAGCAAAAAAGTTGCCGAAACCATTACCGACATGAGCTGGAAACTGTGCCATGGATGTCAGAAGAGCCTGGGGCCCAGCAGTGAACATCACCTGTGCAGTTGTGCACCATCCATCTACCTTATACGCCACGCAATGGAAATCGGTGACGCCACAGACATCACGGTGGAGTGGGAGCAGTTCAGTCGTATCGCCTTGAAATCTGATGTTTCATCTGAAGGTCTGCATGCCTGGTTCGTGAACTACACGTCTCTGAGTGAATACCTGGCCAGAAAAGCAGTGAAATGTGGCCGGTATCTGAACGAATTCTACCCTGAATGTGTGATTGAACCCGATATCGACACTTTACCGGTCGACCTGCCGTATTAGCGACCTCGGTCGCCTTACTCAAACCCAACGGCCCTCTTCAGGGCCACCACATAAAAACCATGCTTTTTATTTATCTCAGAACACCGGGAAAACTGTACTAATAGAGCGAATCATCACCGGATTGTGACACAATACCTGGAATAATACACAGAAAACACGTCTTTTTTGTAATATCTATAATTTTTTCTTTTTAATACAATAATTAGACAAGTAATCTAAATATTTATGTAACCCATTAAAATATCCTCATCATTAAAGCTTTAAATGTTCCTGAATTCATATCCCTGAGACTAAATGAGCAAAAAAATGAATAATCGGCAAAAATATCATCTAGACTGAAACATCACATCAAACAGTCAATAATACCCGAAAACAATAAATTCCTGAGCAAACAATGCTCCATACAGGAGGAGAGGGAAAAACAAAACTACTTCTTATTGCCGCGTCGTTTCTTTGGACTAACTTTTGCGGCTTTCTTGGCCCTACGAGCGCGCGTGGACAGTTTATCAGTTTCTTGTCGCATCTTGCTGGCGATTATGAAATCGGCCCACAATCGTTCGGATTCCGAAATCAACGGCTCCAAATAATCCGCAAGTCCACGAATTGATTTGATTTGCTTGATCATTTCTATGGCACATTGCGATAGTTGCTTGCTGAAAAAATATTTATACTAAAAGAATGGGGCGGAACATGTGTCGCATACGACACTTTTAGCAGTATTACTCTGCCGTGCGTGAGAAACTGAGTCAAAACCTGTGTCGTACACGACATTTTTTTACACCACTATTCTGCCGTGCATGAGAAACGTAGTCAAAACATGTGTCGTACACGACAAATTTTAACACAACTATTCTGTCGTGCGTGAGAAACGGAGCCAAAACCTGTGTCGTACACGACAAATTTTAGCACCACTATTCTGTCGTGCGTGAGAAACAGAGTCAAAGCTTCTGTCGTGTACGACACTGTATATAGCAGTAGAAAAAGCACCCACCTCACGGTCAGCAGATTAGTACTGGATTTCGAGCGTTTGATGGTCATCGGGGGTCGCTCGCCGCCGCACAACGCCGTGAATAGGTCGGTGTACGAGATGCCGCCAACATGTACGATTTCCTTGTTCGCGTTGCAAGCCCCTAACGCTAACAAGGTGGAGGCCGATCGATGCGGGAGCGCAAAATATTGCTGAAGAAACGCGTTGGAAAGTATGATGGTAAACATAAACCAAACAAGGCAATTTTTACCGTGAAAGGCGGTGGCAGCAAGTCATGCGAGGCAAGCATTCGGATTGTCTTGATTTCGGGCGATCCGGCTTGATTCAACTGAAAGTATCAAAAAACGTGTATATTCACACAAAATTACTGAACAACTGAAAATATCTCACCGTCATGGCACTGATTTCGCCAACACCATGAGTGTATTGCACATGGATTTGAGCCCATCCGTCCGGGAACGGTACTTTACCTTTCGAGATCGCTTTGTACCTGAAGAAAAAAGAAACGTTAGTTTTTAAGCGATATAATTAATATCTTCCCACCCATAAAATTTGCTGCTACGGGTATCTGTCTGTCGTGTACGACTTTCGCCGTTGGGCGAATCGTGTCGCAAACGACATTTCTGTCGTGTACGACTTTCGCAATTGGGTGAATCACGTCGCAAACGAAATTTCTGTCGTGTACGACCTTCGCAGCTGGGAGAATCGTGTCGTAAACGACAGATATGTCGTGTACGACTTTCATAGTTGGGAGAATCGTGTTGTACTCAACAGAAATGTCGTGTACGACTTTCATAGTCGGGGAAATCGTGTCGTATACGGCACAATCGTGTCGTAGACGACTTTATGCTAAAAACAAGTATAAAAGGAGCTAGTTTTTTCGGGGAAAATCATATCGTCGACATGTCTGCCTCCGACGTCATTCGAAAGTTCAAGACCAAGTACAACACCTACGTGAGCCTGTTCCGAGGAGAACCTGGCGGAACTCGAGGATGGAGACATGTGAAGAAAAACCACTGGCCAGACACAAAAACGAACCACCGGTGCACTTTCAAAGCAGGAATTGACACTTTAAGTCTCGTTGAAATCGCAGTGCAAGCTGGTGTAATGGGCACTGACGTGAGGCAGCAAACAATACGTTTGGTCTGTCATTTCCCGTTTGTGGTTGGCTTTGATCACATGCGTAAGAAGGCCTGTCACTGTGTTGTTGTCGTTATTTCGTTCAAAACGCAGGAGGTTATTACCTTCTACCCTGAGCCATGTGGTGTTGGCAGGGAAACGAAACGATGCAAATACAGTGCATTTTTTACGCATGGCCACTACGAGAACGTGTCACTAAAGTGCCTGAAATATCATCTTGTGATCGGTTCCGGATTGAAAAAGTGTCGTGAATGCAACTGTAAGTGCTTCAGGTTTACACCGGCAGCAGTCACCAGTGCGGAGAAGGCGTTCTTACGCTGAAACCTGGTCTGCGGACCACTTACCCTAACCCAACGGCCCTCTTCAGGGCCACCACAAGAAAACCATGGCAACAACAAATTGAGTAATACTTTATTTATTATCCGACACACAAACGTTACGGTTTCCACAAGATGTGCAATAGTTCACAGTTAGAGACACTTGAGGTACTAACAATAAAGTACAATCATCAGGCTTATCACTCAAATTTTTGTCCTTGCTTTTAATCACTTTCTCCTCTTCTTTCGTCTTCTTTGCAGCTGGAAATTCTGCACCAATCTCAGTATTCGAGCGTTTCTTCGTATTCGGGCCAGACGGAGGGATTGTGACTGTGACTTTCTTGACCTTTTTCGGGTTTTTCGACTCCTTGGCATCTTGCGGTGGACCATTTTTGGTCTCTGGAGTTATCAGAAGAGCTTCTTGCCGTCTGCAAACGGGCGGTGGACGGTTATCTGGCTCCTGGTTTCCAGTTAGCGAGTCCAGAAAAGCGTCAAAGTCAGTCATAATGAAGAATGAGCATCAAAGCAATGGGGGGCGATATTTATACTATCAGACAGTTAATCTTCCAGAAAGTTCCGTAACGCAGCGGAACATTCCAGAACATTCTGGAAACTTCTAGGCTGTGATACATTCTGTTTGAGAGCTCACTTTTGTTTTTTTTATAATTCATTATGAAATTTAATCCTGACGACCTTCTTTCAAATGTTGGATTTCCCTTGATCAAACGACGGTATTACAATCGCAACCTTCCACCTACAAAGTACCCACACGCACTCGGTGTTCTGTGGAACGAACTTGTCAAGATGGTCAGTAACTGTCTCGATTGCCGCCTCCGATACACGAAAGAAGACAAGCAGGAACTCATCCGAAGATGTTTTCTGGAAGCCTACAGACGAGATCTGTCCGCATTCATGGAAGCATACATCACAACAATGGTTAAGGAATGCAAACCACATCACAACTACTTGAATCCGGCAACACAAAAGTTCGAATATCGTAACGATTTGGACGGAGCCAACAATTTCCGTGGGATAACGGCTTACGAATACATCGCACGTGATCTCTGCCAAAAGCACACCGAGAAAGAATACTACTACATATCGCCTGACTTTGCCGGCTTGTTCTGGGCCAAATGTCCGCTTCGTGACAGAGGCATCAAGCTCAACCGTATTTTAACCTATTTATCTGAGGAACTTAATTTAAAGTACTGTCACGTGAACATAACGGGAAATGATATACTCGATTTTATGACAAGACGTGATCCATTTGAGGCTATCTGGAACGAATGGCATGACGAGTTCAAAACAACATTGTTTGAGCACGAGTATTAACCTATTTGCCTTATCATTTCGATGTCTATTATTTGCGTGTCCTCGTTGTATAATCCGTTTATCATTGCTGTCACAATCCTGTCATTCTCGTGCGTGTTTTCCGTGAATAAATTGAGGAAGTGATGAAACGGTAGTCCTTGAGCTCTTGCGTGCAAAAAGAACACAGTGTACTGACCACAAGTGGTTGCCACTGTACCCTGCAATCGTTTTTGCGAGCAATTCCACGAGATACTGTTCTTGTTCAGATACGTTTTGAAGACACCACTCGGTGTCCTGCCGTACGAACAGAAGTAGTCAGCGTAACCCTCCTTGTTGATAAAAATAGCGATCCAGTGTTCACCTGGATGATCGTGCGGCTTTGTATTGGCGATCAAACAGCAAGGCCACTTTTCGATCTGTGGTAGTTTATTGCACGGAAACACACCCAAAAACACTTTTTTGATCACAGGGTCACTGAAACATATATTGGATAACTGATTGGAATCCATCAAACACTGTAGTCAAAGTATACAGTTCTATTACGATCAATCATAACAAGGTTGTCAAATTCAGCATAAACAATCATTTCAAGACCTGGCTCTTTTATAGCCTCACTGAACTCACAATGAATGGTTGTGGAACCCTCTTTCAAAAGTTCCCAGTGTGAACCTTCGGACTGTTCGGCGGTAAGGTCAAAAGCAAACAGACAGGAACAGTTGAGAAAATCTTCATAATCAAGCCAGTTACCATTATTTTTTTCAGTCATGCCTAATGTTTCACACAATTGTACATACGGCCGAACAGCCAATTTTTTTGAGAAATCCATTTTCAACGGTTCTCTTGGGAATATTTGCCCTCCTGCATGAATGGAAATTTCAGACACGTTGTTGGGCTTGAAGTAAAAAGGAGATTTTTTCAAAGATCCAAAGAAATTATCACTTTGAACGAAGCCTACGATCAAACGACGAGGAATTTGTCCATCAAAAACTGGTGTAGTTGGTGTATTTTTTCTCCCAGGACTGATATGCATGTTTCTCATGGCAACTCGGCGTATAGGGTATTTGGCTGGTGCCCTTTGCAGTGCGGCCTCTATGCCTAGGTGGACGGTATTGAGAAGTTGCATCTTCTTAACATACC
This sequence comes from Rhynchonema sp. JSB1_4, assembly GCA_030248065.1. Taxonomy (NCBI): domain Eukaryota; kingdom Metazoa; phylum Nematoda; class Chromadorea; order Monhysterida; family Xyalidae; genus Rhynchonema; species Rhynchonema sp. JSB1_4. Next base: position 79,729 of record JASAMV010005869.1, read on the forward strand.
AAACCATGTCTAACACCTCAATTTTGTAAGGCAGAGCATTATCTTTGAAGCACATTAGACAGTATTCATCAGAATTCCTGTGTAGTTCAAGATGAATGGGACAATTGCTGAGTAGAACTTTATCAGACATGAATAGATCAACGTGCAACGGAGCCATTATCTCAACGACTGCACTGCCCTTAAACGGTTTTGATCTGTGTATAAATCCAATGTTAACGTCAGACTCAATCATGTGAGCGGGTGTATCTTTATTGTACAAAGAACTTTCCAATATCGTGTTCTTGGCTTCCCATCCGTAGTTCAATTCGGTTTCCATCATTGCTCTGTAAGCGTATAGAGGTCCACTGTCAAAAGCAAGTTTTCCGTTCAGACCGACTTTCACTTGCTTGAAAAATGTTTTACCAATCATGTTTATCGGACCAACCAACGGGTCGGTATCGTCACCTTCGGTAACCAGCGGGGTGCCATCTTTATGAACAATTCTTATCTTCATGTACACATAATTGCATGCCATATGAACGTAGTCCGGACCTGCTGGAATGGTGAATTGATAAGGTCCATTTGATGTGATGCTGTTAACGGCATGAGCCGTATACCAGTAACTTGATTCCACAGCTGCTTGGGTTGGAGGTACAGAGAACAGGTCCAGGATGGAATCTGATGCGGGAGCACTGTTTTTATCGATCAATTGAGCCATTATTTGAAGTAGACACCCAGTTGATCCTGTAGCCGTCGACGTTTGGCACCTCTGAATGATTTACGTTTGCCTCGACGTCCTTTTATACTCCCTCGTTTCTTGGCCCGTTGACCCGTCGTTGTTCTTTTACCCAGTCGTCCACCAGCCTGTAGTTTTTGTGATGCTGCTGTGAGCAGTGCTGCAGCTCCTTTTCGTCCCCGTGACTTTGCAGATTCAGACAGAGCTTTCCCAGCCACAAGATCCGATGCAATTTCAGCCCCAGTTTTTAATGCTTGTTTGCCAACGGAACGTCCTGCTGACTTAGCAATTGGTAACAGAGCACGAAATATACTTCTGAAAATATTTCCCAAACCAGAACCTCGTTGATAAGGAAGGCCATAGAAACCAAAACCATGCTGTTGCTGTTGAAAGTACTGAGCCCAGTAACGTTCAGAGTCCGGAATAAACAAGACCCTCATTTTTACGTCTAAAATGCAATTTCAGTATGGTTTTACCATAGGCGAATGCTATTGGCTTATCTTGATCTGTTTTCAAAATGATTCGAACCGATGAAAATTCTTTCTTAAGTACTCCCACGTAGTGGGGGGCAATGAAGGTCCGTTCAACTATCTGACCGTAATTACCTGACACAGGAACGGTGCGGAGTAAGGGTACAGAAGTATCTCCAACGATCTGAGGTTCACAAAGGTCACAGTAGATATAAATGCTTTCCAAACCACCTCGTAAATCAGGAGGGTAGCGTGCAATAACTGAATCTTGAAACATACGGTCTTGAAACCCCATTATATACTGTAGTTGAGGTGATAGAACAACACCAAGTTTATGTGTGTTATCAATATCAATTCCAAACTTGTTCCTGATCCTACCATAGTGAAATGTTACAGCTTGCTTTACAATCTGTCGTTCTCTAGGTTTCAACTTATCAATAGCTAGGATCAATGAACGATAAAGCTCATCTGCACTTTGGTAGTACCCAGGGTCAAGTCGAATAACGTACGTTGGAGGCGTTATGTTTTTCGTTCGAGGATGTTTGTAATCAATGACCAGGATTTCATTATTGTGCATATTATTCCACTCCACTTCTGAGTTCAGATTATTCCAACTGAAGGGGTACAAAATCTCAACGAGAGCAACGTCCCATTCACCGTTTAGGCGAATACTCTGGGGCAAATGCACAAGAAATTCAGATGAAGTGTTATCCTTGGAATCTCGGCTCCTGGTGTTCGACGGTAAGGTGATGTAGAAGTCACTTTTCATGGCGACGTTTTAAAGTAGGATTCGGCAATA
>JASAMV010005871.1:0-14960 GCA_030248065.1 Rhynchonema sp. JSB1_4
AGCAAGGCACGATTCAAGATGCCGATCTCAGACGCACAGCGCACAGATGTTGGCATCACAAGACCGCCAACACCGCACCCTGACGTCACACCAACAGTGCGTCGGTCCCCTAGGCTACACCAAAGTACAGCATCAACAATGCTGTGTCTGCTACTGATGTGTCAGCTGACAATGATTGGTGCACAAACCGTCCATCCGGAACACGAGCGCATCGTGACAGACAGTCCTCCAACCTACTGCTCATTGAAGCCAGAGGAACACTGTGCCAAGGAACCGATGCTGGTCAAGATTCCGGTCATCCGGTTGCTCAATGGTTCAGCAATGCATATGAACACAATGAGAGTGTACACGCATGAGAACCACTACCCAAGACCGGCAATCGATCACTTCATTGGCAACGATGGCGAATTGTTGCCCATAAGTGAGTATGGCTACGATGATCGATTGGTGTACGGACACAAACACGCCGAGGCCATCACTTGTCAATATTGTGAGGTGAGTTGTACCACCACTGGTGCTCAGGTGTTTCATGACGCACACATCGCAAGTGTGTGCCGATGAGATCTGTCAAACGTTTGACGAAATCACGTCTCACAAGCCGCTCGAAGTGGAATTTCCACTGGACGTGCAATTATTCCGTCACAACGTCAGCGTCAGTATGTGGCATCACGGCCACAAAGTCTACGAATCGACACAGGTGTGCCAGCCGCAACCAATCTGTGCTCAAATTAAATGCACGTTCTGTCTGCTGATGCTCACCAATCCGCAATGTTATCCGCATCAAGTGGTGATTATACTGATCGCAAGTGCATCAATTGTGGTGCTCATTCTCACATTGATTATAATTGCATGCATCAAGCTGACAAAATTGTGTTGGATTCGCTACAAGAGCAAACAGTCCGATGGCCAGAACTATGCTGAAACCATGGAAATGTATTCGCTGAACTGCAGGACAGTGCACTACAAACGCACTGCATATGCTCAGCCCAGTCGGCGCAAGAAGAGAATCTGCGAGGAAACGACTATAAAATCTAAAATTGACGAGCTCAGTGATGTCCAAAACACCTCTGGACTCACATTTTGCGAGAACGGACCCTCCTGTTGGGAAAATTCCTGCTTTCTTTGCACCCCAGCATGTGTGTTCTACAAAACGTATGTTCAACCGACCAGTGCTACGGTATTCGAAGTGTTCCGCTGCGTCGAATACGAAAACGTCGTGCTCATCAAAGCAACACTTCACGAACGTGATTACCACGAAACGATCGATCTGGCGTTGTCACACGCTGTGCCATATACATGCAACAACATCACGTTCACGGTTGCTTCAATCACTCAGCCCACCATGCCCATACTAGCCTCTACTTTCGTCACCGACGGCAAAAGAGTCGCTAATGTGGAGCAAAGTAGTGGACGTGGTCAGCCAGTCGCTGGTGAACTCGGTGACGTGCAGTATGGCACATACGAGCAAGCCAGGGAACTGGACTGCTACTTGGCATCAGACTTGTGTCAATGTCAACAACGGATGTCCAAAGTGGACTGTGTCTGCAACGAAATGACGATAGAGAACCTGTTTCTCAAAGAGGAACATGTGCTGCCTCTATCATCGGCCGGTCTCACACTGTTGCCCACTCCAGATGGTTCAATCAAAGCTCAATTCCAACAGCTGCTGAGTATCGACATGCAGATCACTACGCACAATCTCAAACTGTTCACGGAAATTGATCCGAACCAATGCAAAGTGCGTGTGAACTCTGTGGTTGGATGCTATGCATGCACTCGAGGTGCTGTGCTGCAGGTCAACTGTCGTTCAACCACGTCAACTACCACTGGTCACGTGAGCTGCAACTCGTTCAATCTGGAAGTGCCATGCGGACCACACGTGTCCGAACATAGGATTCACATCAATCAGGCCAAGTGCTCAGAGTCATGCCACATCAAGTGTCACGATTCGAAAGAGCATTTCGACATCAATGGCACTTTGGCCTACATACCAGCTGAACGAATGAATGTTGTCAACAACCACTTGAGCATACAGTCCAATGATTATGGTGGTTTTGACTTCTCACATCTTGCGGGCACGTTTGCCGAAAAATGGTACACCACTATCATTGCTGTCTTTGTGGGTATTATTGGTGTGATCCTAGTCGTGAAGTTGATTCTGGTCATCATTGAATGCATGGTCAACAAACTCACGTTGAGACTCACACGAAAACAGCCCAACTGAAACGCTCGAATAAAGCGATGTACCCACTGGCTGCTATATTCCGTGCCAGTTGTATTTTTTAATATTACGTTTTGATTTGTACATTATTAAACCCTCTTTCAGCAATAAGCTGTAGACCTTTTGTAACAGGGAACCTAAACGGGATTTTGGGGCATTCCATTCCAGCACCACAACAGCCAGTCAACGTCGCTGCCAGTGCGCGCCAACCGGGACGAACGCATCCGAACGTGTGGTTGGGCCCGTATTCGTCACGTGTTGAATGCCACGCGAGACATGAACACTGATTCTTGATTATCGTAATGTTGTTATGTACCCCTTTTGGCGACACCATTTGGCTCACCTTTTGGCTCACATTTTGCTGTTGGTGGGAGTGTGCTGACTTTTGTATGTTTGGGTCACCATGTTTTTATCTTGGTGCGAGTTATTGTCATGTATTTTTTACATTCTGCTTCCTTTGGTATTATGCTCACTTTCTTCTAAAGTAGGGAGTGTAGAAAATGTTGACTATTTTCTGAGTTTTCTGGCATCAGTATGCCATGTTATATCTAGCATTAGTGTGTGCCCATGCCTTTGTACACCTATAGCGAAGGATGCCGCTTGTGCTTGCTTGGGGCTTGTGCCAACTTGCTCCATTTATCACCCTTTGGTCTCTTCTTGTGCGCCCCCTTTCGGGGCAACTTTGCCGCGTGTAATTAGATGTTTGCTTTCTGTTGTCTTTCCTGTTTGGGCGTCTTGCCGTTGCTTCCTGCTCTGACTTTGTCACTTACTAAGATTTTGACTCTACTGAACTCTCCCATATTTTCTTGGCGTGTCCTTACCTACGACGTTGACGTAAACTTGCTACACCAACCACTTTGGCTCCGTGGCTCTGCTTTCCTTTACAAGACAAGTCATACACCAACAAGAGAGCAACGCAAGACACCACATAACCGCAACGACAACCTTTGCTGCGACAATACCGACCAACACACAAACACGGGACAAGTTTGCTGCGCTTGTGTTAAATTAATTTAATTAAATCGGGCACAAACCGATCAGCCAGTATCACAAACGTCCACAGCATTAGCTATGGCCTCAAGAATGCTGACTTTGTTTGTGCGCGTGAATTCCAGCAGCGCCTTGACAGCATCAGGAGTGGTTTCATTAACGTGCACCTGCAGACACACTAATATTCGCAGCGTCACCGAGAGGGAAATTGCTTTAACGTTCGCGCACTCGGCCAGCCTGGACTTCAGCCGTGTCTGAATGGGACAAAAGTGCGCCGAACCCGTCCGCTGCGTGCAGCCAGAACAGCTTTGTGGCATGGATACTGCTGGTCCGAACAAGCAGCACGAAGTCAGTGAACTAGTATGCCATATAGGCGATCGAAATCGTTACCTGCGATTGGTCTGTAGTAATCAGATTAGGTGGCCCTCATTAAAGGGCTCGGGACATAACCGAAGGAAGGATAGCAGGACATATTGTTACATACCGTTGGAAAGCATTCCGACAGCCTATGTCACGCACAAATTTTAAGCTCTATGGAGATTCGCTATTTCTTGGTAGAGGGACTTTCGTTCCAGAAAAAAACTGACTTTTTGCACAAATTGGAACGACCGGTGCAGAAACCCCAAATGCATTGAAAGTCAAGTAACACGTGGATAGGATTACAACAGCTTCAGAATAACTTATCAACACAACTTCAGTTGCTCAAACCATTGCTTCACACGGTGAGGGTGTGAAACGTTCCAAAAATCGGCCTTATTTTTCGATAACACAAGTTTGTCCCTAAAGTTGAGGTCACGCTTAGCGCTACGGAGATAAGAATGCAATGGGGAAATAGAGCATCGTCGAAAGTACCAGAATATAAGGTTTTTAAATTTTTTAACTCATGGCTAGCTCCGTGACAGGCCTAAAAATCCATTAAATTGCCGCTAAATTAGGTGGTTATATTCATCGCCAGAATTGTGACACATAAAGGCCACAGATTGTATCGGATTCGAAACAAAAAATTGAGAGATACGTCTGGTTTAACAACCTATCAAGGTCCGAAGACCCCAAGGTCTACAGATCTATCTGGGTAGCCATACTAATCTGAATATGATATTCAGCTATAAATGCTTATTGTTAACAGCTATTGTAAATGTGACAGCACCAAACAATGTATCTCGGGATTAGCTTTCGAATGATATATAACAAGCCCCAATAAATTCTTACGCTTAAGTGCAGAGGCTAAAAAATTGCTTTTTTGACGATTCTGGAATCAACCGTCACGTCACCATGTGCGGTTTCGGAATTTTGACCGTTTCTTGCCCACAGTAAGAGATAGTATGGGCATGTTATATATCGTTCGATAGCTACGTTGACGCTGCATCGTTTGATGCTATTAAATGTCCAATAATCTTTAACAGCAACGACTGATAGCCAAATATCTTATTTAGGCTGGCATGGCTGCAGCAGCCGTACCATGGAGTTTGAAGTTTTGAAACTCGTCTAGATTGTTGGACTGTGCGTTTATCTGACTTTCTCGCTTTAAATGCAATGCAATACGTGGCTTATTTACATCACATTTCCATCAGTGAATGCAACTATTCAGTTTAGGGGCAATTTTTAGGTCTTTTTTGGCCCGTCACGCCGCTATCAAAGTGTTTCCAAGTTTAAAAACCTTATTTTCTTCTACTTTCGACAATGCTCTGTTTTTCTGTTGCATTTTCATTTCTGCAACACAAAGCACGGCCTCAAAATTTAGGGACAAACTTGTGTCCTCGAAAAATATGGCCGATTTTTGAAATGTTTCGCACCCTCACCGAGGGAAGCAATAGTTTGAGCGACTGAAGTTGTCATGATAAATTATCCAGTAGCTGTTGTAATCCCATCCACGTGCTACTCGACCTTCAACTCACTTGGGGTTTCTGCACCGGTCGTTTCTAATTGTGAGAAAATTCACTTTTCTCTGGAACGAAAAGTACCTCTACCAAGAGATAGCGAATCTCTAAGGAGCTGAACATTTGTGCGTGGCATGTGCTGCCACAGTGCTTTCCAGCGATGTATAACATTGTGCTCTGCTGCCCGTCCTTCGGTTGTGTCCCGAGCCCTTTAAAGCTGAGCTATGGCACTTACGTATGCTGTGCCCGTCAGGGGTTTCAGGCTCCTCGTCTTCGTCGGAACTCTGCTTTGTCAACAGGACGCCCGGGCGTGGCGCATCGTCAGTGGTATTTATTCCGTGGTAAACGGTCACTTCGGCACCGAGTAAGAGGCTTTCATCCACCAGGTACTGGTGAGCATGTTCCTGAGTGTGGTATGCGCGATCTGGTCACAAAGACGGCTTACATTATGGACCAACCACTATAACCACCCGCAAGAAAGCGTTCCTTCAAATAGGTGTTTTCCACAAGCCTGTGGCAAACAACAATGCCCCTCGTGCGATTGTGACTGGGGTGGATCCGGTGAAACACCTACGTTTGCCCAGCGAGGTGAACACATGCAGCAGAACTCGCATCCGAATGGCTGGTTTTGGACAGCGAACAACTTGAACCAGGAGAGCCACGTGCTTGCCTTCCTCATCTTTTCCTTTTGGATAAGGACCCTGCCGAAACTCGTAATCAGCATTCCCGAATATATTTGAAATCAAGCATTCACCTCGCTTTGATAGATCATGGTGTGTGAGATACTGCTTTACATTCCATTTGTGTTTGAACATTGCGCTGACCATACGGGTAGCGCAGCTGGCGCTCTCCACCGGCGGAACCTCCATGACTGAACCAAGAACTTTCCGAGAGCTACCACAGATGGGGCGGCGCGACCAGAAACTCGTTAATAATTGGGCTGTCACAAAAAAACGCTGCGAAAACGATTTATTTAGGTAACACGGCAGCTGACACGAAACACATTAATCTAGATATTCGCTTTTGTTGCCGTTGCTGACCCTCCCCGAACCACATCAAAGTCATTATTGTTATGGCATCAAAGCGCGCTGCTGAGTTTTCTTTTGCGCCTAAGGTCGAAAGTTTTAAGAGCCCGTTGCTTATGCTGTCAGACATGGCTACAGGGGTACAGTACGTAGTCAACGGCAGTACAGAGTACTTCTTAATATCGCGCGTTTTCTACGATGAGAACTTAGACGAATATAGACCGGTTTCATCGAATAGCGGTTTTCCAAACAAAATCATACTTCGCCCGAATGTTATGATGAACCTGCTTTTCGATGCTGCAGATCAAATCAAGGAAGAGTACGAGACGACCAAGCAGAAATTCAACGACATCAACTCTGGAAAGAAGCCACGGATCGTTCAGCAGAAAAAAAAATAACCGCAACAATGTTTTACCGTGAAATTTTAATTTTTTTGCATTTCCTTCGCATCACCGTATTGCCAAGTGTTGTAACACAACTGTCCGGAATCAATATTTCGCTTCGAAAGATCGCCGGGGTGAGGGTTTTTTCACACTAAAATACAAAATTTTTTTTGCATTTTAGCGGTAATTCAAGTTTTTTATTGCATCAGAAGCAACATGGTAACGTCAACAACACGCATAAGCTGGACAGTAACGACGAAACCATAAATAATTACAAGTGTTTAGTGGGCCAGTGGAAGTTACAGATCGAGAGGTGTAGATGATGATAAGGAGCAAAAAACACAGAAAACACAGAAACACAGCATGATCGGTCAATTACATTTCACACACGGACGGAATAAATTTCACTGGCAGCAATCGCAATTTGTACAACAATTCAACAATCAAGCTTTGCGAACGAATGACTCCTTTGAATGTGCCCATTCGCAGGAAAACAGCAAAATCAGGTAAAGCATTGTAAAGATGGGACATGATAACAATAGCACTGGTAGCGAGAATATGAGTTTTAGCACGTGGGATACAAATGGCACGAGAATGATTAAGACGAGAACTGGAGCGAGAATTGGAATCAGAAATGAACGAAATAGAGTCAACAGGAGCAGCACGAATACCAAGAACATAAGAATGCATCAATCTCAGACGACGTTTCATGACAGTGACACCCACATAATCAACACCAAACATTGAACACAACTGCGAATATGACACAGACCGATCAAAATTGCCAGAGAACATGCGAATAATGGATTTTTGTGTCATATTCGCAGTTGTGTTCAATGTTTGGTGTTGATTATGTGGGTGTCACTGTCATGAAACGTCGTCTGAGATTGATGCATTCTTATGTTCTTGGTATTCGTGCTGCTCCTGTTGACTCTATTTCGTTCATTTCTGATTCCAATTCTCGCTCCAGTTCTCGTCTTAATCATTCTCGTGCCATTTGTATCCCACGTGCTAAAACTCATATTCTCGCTACCAGTGCTATTGTTATCATGTCCCATCTTTACAATGCTTTACCTGATTTTGCTGTTTTCCTGCGAATGGGCACATTCAAAGGAGTCATTCGTTCGCAAAGCTTGATTGTTGAATTGTTGTACAAATTGCGATTGCTGCCAGTGAAATTTATTCCGTCCGTGTGTGAAATGTAATTGACCGATCATGCTGTGTTTCTGTGTTTTCTGTGTTTTTTGCTCCTTATCATCATCTACACCTCTCGATCTGTAACTTCCACTGGCCCACTAAACACTTGTAATTATTTATGGTTTCGTCGTTACTGTCCAGCTTATGCGTGTTGTTGACGTTACCATGTTGCTTCTGATGCAATAAAAAACTTGAATTACCGCTAAAATGCAAAAAAAATTTTGTATTTTAGTGTGAAAAAACCCTCACCCCGGCGATCTTTCGAAGCGAAATATTGATCCCGGACAGTTGTGTTACAACACTTGGCAATACGGTGATGCGAAGGAAATGCAAAAAAATTAAAATTTCACGGTAAAACATTGTTGCGGTTATTTTTTTTTCTGCTGAACGATCCGTGGCTTCTTTCCAGAGTTGATGTCGTTGAATTTCTGCTTGGTCGTCTCGTACTCTTCCTTGATTTGATCTGCAGCATCGAAAAGCAGGTTCATCATAACATTCGGGCGAAGTATGATTTTGTTTGGAAAACCGCTATTCGATGAAACCGGTCTATATTCGTCTAAGTTCTCATCGTAGAAAACGCGCGATATTAAGAAGTACTCTGTACTGCCGTTGACTACGTACTGTACCCCTGTAGCCATGTCTGACAGCATAAGCAACGGGCTCTTAAAACTTTCGACCTTAGGCGCAAAAGAAAACTCAGCAGCGCGCTTTGATGCCATAACAATAATGACTTTGATGTGGTTCGGGGAGGGTCAGCAACGGCAACAAAAGCGAATATCTAGATTAATGTGTTTCGTGTCAGCTGCCGTGTTACCTAAATAAATCGTTTTCGCAGCGTTTTTTTGTGACAGCCCAATTATTAACGAGTTTCTGGTCGCGCCGCCCCATCTGTGGTAGCTCTCGGAAAGTTCTTGGTTCAGTCATGGAGGTTCCGCCGGTGGAGAGCGCCAGCTGCGCTACCCGTATGGTCAGCGCAATGTTCAAACACAAATGGAATGTAAAGCAGTATCTCACACACCATGATCTATCAAAGCGAGGTGAATGCTTGATTTCAAATATATTCGGGAATGCTGATTACGAGTTTCGGCAGGGTCCTTATCCAAAAGGAAAAGATGAGGAAGGCAAGCACGTGGCTCTCCTGGTTCAAGTTGTTCGCTGTCCAAAACCAGCCATTCGGATGCGAGTTCTGCTGCATGTGTTCACCTCGCTGGGCAAACGTAGGTGTTTCACCGGATCCACCCCAGTCACAATCGCACGAGGGGCATTGTTGTTTGCCACAGGCTTGTGGAAAACACCTATTTGAAGGAACGCTTTCTTGCGGGTGGTTATAGTGGTTGGTCCATAATGTAAGCCGTCTTTGTGACCAGATCGCGCATACCACACTCAGGAACATGCTCACCAGTACCTGGTGGATGAAAGCCTCTTACTCGGTGCCGAAGTGACCGTTTACCACGGAATAAATACCACTGACGATGCGCCACGCCCGGGCGTCCTGTTGACAAAGCAGAGTTCCGACGAAGACGAGGAGCCTGAAACACCTGACGGGCACAGCATACGTAAGTGACGTAGCTCAGCTTTAAAGGGCTCGGGACACAACCGAAGGAAGGGCAGCAGAGCACAATGTTATACATCGCTGGAAAGCACTGTGGCAGCACATGCCACGCACAAATGTTCAGCTCCTTAGAGATTCGCTATCTCTTGGTAGAGGTACTTTTCGTTCCAGAGAAAAGTGAATTTTCTCACAATTTGAAACGACCGGTGCAGAAACCCCAAGTGAGTTGAAGGTCGAGTAGCACGTGGATGGGATTACAACAGCTACTGGATAATTTATCATGACAACTTCAGTCGCTCAAACTATTGCTTCCCTCGGTGAGGGTGCGAAACATTTCAAAAATCGGCCATATTTTTCGAGGACACAAGTTTGTCCCTAAATTTTGAGGCCGTGCTTTGTGTTGCAGAAATGAAAATGCAACAGAAAAACAGAGCATTGTCGAAAGTAGAAGAAAATAAGGTTTTTAAACTTGGAAACACTTTGATAGCGGCGTGACGGGCCAAAAAAGACCTAAAAATTGCCCCTAAACTGAATAGTTGCATTCACTGATGGAAATGTGATGTAAATAAGCCACGTATTGCATTGCATTTAAAGCGAGAAAGTCAGATAAACGCACAGTCCAACAATCTAGACGAGTTTCAAAAACTTCAAACTCCATGGTACGGCTGCTGCAGCCATGCCAGCCTAAATAAGATATTTGGCTATCAGTCGTTGCTGTTAAAGATTATTGGACATTTAATAGCATCAAACGATGCAGCGTCAACTAGCTATCGAACGATATATAACATGCCCATACTATCTCTTACTGTGGGCAAGAAACGGTCAAAATTCCGAAACCGCACATGGTGACGTGACGGTTGATTCCAGAATCGTCAAAAAAGCAATTTTTTAGCCTCTGCACTTAAGCGTAAGAATTTATTGGGGCTTGTTATATATCATTCGAAAGCTATCCCGAGATACATTGTTTGGTGCTGTCACATTTACAATAGCTGTTAACAATAAGCATTTATAGCTGAATATCATATTCAGATTAGTATGGCTACCCAGATAGATCTGTAGACCTTGGGGTCTTCGGACCTTGATAGGTTGTTAAACCAGACGTATCTCTCAATTTTTTGTTTCGAATCCGATACAATCTGTGGCCTTTATGTGTCACAATTCTGGCGATGAATATAACCACCTAATTTAGCGGCAATTTAATGGATTTTTAGGCCTGTCACGGAGCTAGCCATGAGTTAAAAAATTTAAAAACCTTATATTCTGGTACTTTCGACGATGCTCTATTTCCCCATTGCATTCTTATCTCCGTAGCGCTAAGCGTGACCTCAAACTTTAGGGACAAACTTGTGTTATCGAAAAATAAGGCCGATTTTTGGAACGTTTCACACCCTCACCGTGTGAAGCAATGGTTTGAGCAACTGAAGTTGTGTTGATAAGTTATTCTGAAGCTGTTGTAATCCTATCCACGTGTTACTTGACTTTCAATGCATTTGGGGTTTCTGCACCGGTCGTTCCAATTTGTGCAAAAAGTCAGTTTTTTTCTGGAACGAAAAGTCCCTCTACCAAGAGATAGCGAATCTCCAAAGAGCTTAAAATTTGTGCGTGACATAGGCTGTCGGAATGCTTTCCAACGGTATGTAACAATATGTCCTGCTATCCTTCCTTCGGTTATGTCCCGAGCCCTTTAATGAGGGCCACCTTACGCTACTAACTACAGACCAATCGCAGGTAACGATTTCGATCGCCTATATGGCATTATGCCGTTCACTGACTTCGTGCTGCTTGTCGGGGACCAGCAGTATCCATGCCACAAAGCTGTTCTGGCTGCACGCAGTGACGTGTTCTGTGCACTTTTGTCCCATTCAGACACGGCTGAAGTCCAGGCTGGCCAGGTGCGTGAACGTTAAAGCAATTTCCCTCTCGGTGACGCTGCGAATATTAGTGTGTCTGCAGGTGCACGTTAATGAAACCACTCCTGATGCTGTCAAGGCGCTGCTGGAATTCATGTACACAGACAAAGTCAGCATCTCGAGGCCATAGCTAATGCTGTGGACGTTTTGAGACTGGCTGATCGGTTTGTGCCCGATTTAATTAAATTAATTTAACACAAGTGTAGTAGACTTCTTTGGTGTTCGTGTGTTGGTCGGTATTGTCGCAAAGGTTGTCGTTGCGGTTATGTGGTGTCTTGCGTTGCTCTCTTGTTGGTGTATGACTTGTCTTGTAAGGAAAGCAGAGCCACGGAGCCAAAGTGGTTGGTGTAGCAAGTTTACGTCAACGTCGTAGGTAAGGACACGCCAAGAAAATACACGAGAGTTCAGTAGAGTCGAAATCTTAGAAGTGACAAAGTCAGAGCAGGAAGCAACGGCAAGACGCCCAAACAGGAAAGACAACAGAAAGCAAACATCTAATTACACGCGGCAAAGTTGCCCCAAAAGGGGGCGCACAAGAAGAGACCAAAGGGGGCGCAATTAGTAGTTTACACAAGCCCCAAGCAAGCACTAGCGGCATCCGCTATAGGTGTACAAAGGCATGGGCACACACTAATGCTAGAATACTAACATGGCATACTGATGCCAGAAAACTCAGAAAATAGTCAACATTTTCTACACTCCCTACTTTAGAAGAAAGTGAGCATAATACCAAAGGAAGCAGAATGTAAAGAATACAAGACAATAACTCGCATCAAGATAAAAACATGGTGACCCAAACATACAAAAGTCAGCACACTCCCACCAACAGCAATATGTTACCATTATGGTGTCACCAAAAAGGGGGGTACATAACCACATTACGATAATCAAGAATCAGTGTTCATGTCGCGCGTGGCATTCAACACGTGACGAATACGGGCCCAACCACACGTTCGGATGCGTTCGTCCCGGTTGGCACGCACTGGCAGCGACGTTGACTGGCTGTTGTGGTGCTGGAAACTGGAATGCCCCAAAATCCCGTTTAGGTTCCCTGTTACAAAAGGTCTACAGCTTATTGCTGAAAGAGGGTTTAATAATGTACAAATCAAAACGTAATATTAAAAAATACAACTGGCACGGCATATAGTAGCCAGTGGGTACATCGCTTTATTCGAGCGTTTCAGTTGGGCTGTTTTCGTGTGAGTCTCAACGTGAGTTTGTTGACCATGCATTCAATGATGACCAGAATCAACTTCACGACTAGGATCACACCAATAATACCCACAAAGACAGCAATGATAGTGGTGTACCATTTTTCGGCAAACGTGCCCACAAGATGTGAGAAGTCAAAACCACCATAATCATTGGACTGTATGCTCAAGTGGTTGTTGACAACATTCATTCGTTCAGCTGGTATGTAGGCCAAAGTGCCATTGATGTCGAAATGCTCTTTCGAATCGTGACACTTGATGTGGCATGACTCTGAGCACTTGGCCTGATTGATGTGAATCCTATGTTCGGACACGATACCGTGTGGTCCGCATGGCACTTCCAGATTGAACGAGTTGCAGCTCACGTGACCAGTGGTAGTTGACGTGGTTGAACGACAGTTGATCTGCAGCACAGCACCTCGAGTGCATGCATAGCATCCAACCACAGAGTTCACACGCACTTTGCATTGGTTCGGATCAATTTCCGTGAACAGTTTGAGGTTGTGCGTAGTGATCTGCATGTCGATACTCAGCAGCTGTTGGAATTGAGCTTTGATTGAACCATCTGGAGTGGGCAACAGTGTGAGACCGGCCGATGATAGAGGCAGCACATGTTCCTCTTTGAGAAACAGGTTCTCTATCGTCATTTCGTTGCAGACACAGTCCACTTTGGACATCCGTTGTTGACATTGACACAAGTCTGACGCCAAGTAGCAGTCCAGTTCCCTGGCTTGCTCGTATGTGCCACACTGCACGTCACCGAGTTCACCAGCGACTGGCTGACCACGTCCACTACTTTGCTCCACATTAGCGACTCTTTTGCCGTCGGTGACGAAAGTAGAGGCTAGTATGGGCATGGTGGGCTGAGTGATTGAAGCAACCGTGAACGTGATGTTGTTCCATGTATATGGCACAGCGGGTGACAACGCCAGTTCGATCGTTTCGTGGTAATCATGTTCGTGAAGTGTTGCTTTGATGAGCACGACATGCTCGTATTCGACGCAGCGAAACACTTCGAATACCGTAGCACTGGTCGGTTGAACATACGTTTTGTAGAACACACACGCTGGGGTGCAAAGAAAGCAGGAATTTTCCCAACAGGAGGGTCCGTTCTCGCAAAATGTGAGTCCAGAGGTGTTTTGGACATCACTGAGCTCGTCAATTTTCGATTTGACAGTCGTTTCCTCGCAGATTGTCTTGGTGCATGAACCAGCTTCTGGACAGCGTCTCACTGACTTTACATGCATTTCGTAGCTGCGAGTGAAATAACTGCTCTTTTTGCATCGCAGTTCGATGGTCATGGTTGCAATGCTCAGTGAACCCAATGGCTCACCGCTGTCGGACTGCATGAGCAAACATGAGGACTGCGAATTGGGTGGCAGCAAAATTCGTGTCGCCTCGTTGATTTCACACGTTTTAGTTCCGTCTACTGCTAACTTGCACACATCCTGGTTGGCAGTCAGTGTTGTGGAGTCGAAACAGCTCTCGACATTGGGCAATGCCAGCAGCAGAGAATACACGATCACCAGAAAGGTGACTCGCCGACTGGGCTGAGCGTATGCAGTGCGTTTGTAGTGCACTGTCCTGCAGTTCAGCGAATACATTTCCATGGTTTCAGCATAGTTCTGGCCATCGGACTGTTTGCTCTTGTAGCGAATCCAACACAATTTTGTCAGCTTGATGCATGCAATTATAATCAATGTGAGAATGAGCACCACAATTGATGCACTTGCGATCAGTATAATCACCACTTGATGCGGATAACATTGCGGATTGGTGAGCATCAGCAGACAGAACGTGCATTTAATTTGAGCACAGATTGGTTGCGGCTGGCACACCTGTGTCGATTCGTAGACTTTGTGGCCGTGATGCCACATACTGACGCTGACGTTGTGACGGAATAATTGCACGTCCAGTGGAAATTCCACTTCGAGCGGCTTGTGAGACGTGATTTCGTCAAACGTTTGACAGATCTCATCGGCACACACTTGCGATGTGTGCGTCATGAAACACCTGAGCACCAGTGGTGGTACAACTCACCTCACAATATTGACAAGTGATGGCCTCGGCGTGTTTGTGTCCGTACACCAATCGATCATCGTAGCCATACTCACTTATGGGCAACAATTCGCCATCGTTGCCAATGAAGTGATCGATTGCCGGTCTTGGGTAGTGGTTCTCATGCGTGTACACTCTCATTGTGTTCATATGCATTGCTGAACCATTGAGCAACCGGATGACCGGAATCTTGACCAGCATCGGTTCCTTGGCACAGTGTTCCTCTGGCTTCAATGAGCAGTAGGTTGGAGGACTGTCTGTCACGATGCGCTCGTGTTCCGGATGGACGGTTTGTGCACCAATCATTGTCAGCTGACACATCAGTAGCAGACACAGCATTGTTGATGCTGTACTTTGGTGTAGCCTAGGGGACCGACGCACTGTTGGTGTGACGTCAGGGTGCGGTGTTGGCGGTCTTGTGATGCCAACATCTGTGCGCTGTGCGTCTGAGATCGGCATCTTGAATCGTGCCTTGCTTCATCGGCGTTGTTTGCTTGCGTTGTGGTGACTTGAATGCCGGTCTGCCTGATTGCTGT